>PVIR01005212.1:0-73676 GCA_004026965.1 Petromus typicus
GTTTATTCTCATGTTAAACATCAACAAGAGACTTAAGAAGAGCCCTGGGGGTGGCCTGAACTGTGCCGCATGCAGGCTGCACATGCTGCCCCCCACCCTGGCTTCTCAGCCTCTGAGGACTGTGGGACAGATGGGAAAACATACTAGCAGCTAATCAGAGGCCACGTGCGAAGTATGAATGAGAAACCGTGCCTCTCCTCTAGGAATCTAAATGGCCTCACTTCTCCAAATCTCATTGGTACCTGAGTTTAATAAATATTGAATCTTTGCATTCATGGAGTATTTAGATACTATATTAGCAGTTTATTTCTTCCAAGGTATTTCTGATCTATCTGGGTTTTTGTACTATGTGTCTTAGGTAATATGTTAAAAATATGTTGTTGATTCTTAAAAATGGAACTGGCTAAGAAATGAGTAATTATTTCTGTTCAATCCACAATTTATTTTCTTAATTGAATTGAATTTTTTTATCTTTATTGGTACATTAAATATACAATCATGATTGCACTCCATAATGGGGATTTGTACCAGTATAAGACACAACTTAATTCTCATTTTTTCCCATAGCCCTACCCACCCTACCACCCCCCCCATATACATAAAATTTGCTTCCTTACTTTTTTGTTACAATCTCAACATTGTCCCCCTTCACCCTATTTTATATTGAGCATTTTCTATTTCGCAATATATAACATACAATGCTAGGACTCATTTACATCTTTATTGAAATATGCTATGCTTATCTAACCAAATTTGGTTGTAGATTTTTTTTTCTCAGAAAAATCTTGACATCTTTTAAAGAGATATTTGCTTTAACTCTCAAGAATTGAAATCATCTTTTAAGGTGAACTTTCTAATTTAAAAGGATCGATAGATTATATATGTTTCATTGATGGAGTCTTGGTGAGTAAATTTAGTATCATTTTTTCTGAGGATCTTTAAATTCCTCAGATACTAAAGTTCACCAGATCTAAAGAGGTAATTTATTAGAAATGCTAGTCACTCATTCCCTCAATCAATTATACACTGAGCAATTTTTTTTTAATTTTCCAGGCCCATAGTTGCACATTTAATACTGAGTATTTATCATAGAAAGATTTCAGAGCTTCTCTGAGCAAACAGAAGCTAGAGAGATCCACATCACATAAGTAAGAAACAAGGTTGAAATTCACGTTCAGGAATCCAGGGCATCTCTTCCTGTTCACAGAGACATAAGAAACGAATGGCTTTCACCTTTAGATAGCAGAGGCCACAGGCTGGAAGTAATTAAGGATAATATCTGTTCTTTCCATATCACCTAATTCGCAGGAAGGTACAGCAATGATCAGAAATGCCTGAAAGCTCCTACTGACTTAGTGTGAGAACTGATTGGTAAATGAATCTCAAACTACTTGATTCTAAATCCCACATTTTTTAAGGTTCCTAATCAGGGATGTAGGGAGAGAATTCACAGGGCTCACTCCTCAGCCTCAGAAAAATAGTTGCCATTGTATACCAATCTTTTACTACAAATTGACATTTTTTAAAATAATGAATAATATGAAAATTTACAGTTATCCTGGAAGTCTAAGAGAACAGAAGATGTCTAACATAGCAAAGGGCCTTCAAAGGCCGGGGATTTAGCGGAGTGGTTCCAGCGCCTGCCTTGCAAGTGCAAGGGCCTTGATTCGATCCCTGGTTACCACATACAACAATGATGGGTGTGGTGACTCACAACACCAGCAATCAGTCCATATACCACAATGCCTGATATGGTGGCTCATGCCTATTATCCCAGCACTCAGGAGGCAGAGGCTGGAGGACTGTTAAGTTCAGGACCAGTCTGAGTTATAATGCGAAACCATCTCAAAAAAATCTTTAAAAAAATGCCTTCAAGTTAGAAATCTTGATTTCTCCACATCACCTTAAAATCTTATTTAATCCCCAACAGGTGCCTGATATAGATGGCTCCTAAATCAACAGGAAAGAAATTACCCTTAGTGGGTTCAGAGGTTGCAGAAGGAAGTTGACGTGTGAATGTCAAATATAAACGTAGCATCTAAAAGGTATGAGCGGTGTTAAAACAGAAGATTACTAACCTAGCTCCATTCAGCTCTTCACAGGGGCAAAGAGAGATAATCCTTTCTGAAAACAAGAATCTGTTCTAAAGAAAAATAACTCATTCTGCGAACAGTTTAAAGGATATGTGAGAAATCATGGTTGAAACAATTGTGAAAATGTATTTACTATGAGGGGCAAAGTCCATATGGAGAACTCAGACGGTGGTGTGGGACAAGAGAATGGGCTGGAGTTTGTGGCAAGAACCATTAGACACTGAAGGCACAAGGCCAGACAGATAATGTAGTTTGTGGAAGGGGACAAAGAGTTTGAGAAATGTTCAGCTCCCATGAAATGTGGGATCGATGAACAGGATGGAGTGTTACATGCCTTAATTATGTCCTAACTTTGGGAGCTGGTTTTCATTTGAGTATTGGGTGTTTGATTGCTTGGAGGTGCAATAGTGATAGCTGAGGTTGACAGAGGTGCTCCAGACTGGGGAGCAGTAGGAGCCTGCAGTGTGGGGTCCTATTTTCTGACTGAACCCAATTGTTTTCTTTCTGAGAGCAGCTTTCACTACATCCTGTGTTAAAGACCTAGAGTGTAGATCACAGCAGGATACAAAGCCCGGAAGCAGGAGGGCTCACCTACCTCCCCCAGCGAAAGGGGGAAGATGAAAGGGCTGCACTTCACATCTTCCCTCCTGGCCAGAGATTAGGGCAGGTCTTCTGCACTCTGCTGAGAAGAGTTTCCAGCTGTCCATGGAAAAACGAATGACATTTCCCAATGGGCTTGTGTAGTGTTAGGGATCAGAGATGATGTTTCTTACAACCACAGTCCCTGCACCCTTTCTGTGTGTCAGGCACTGTGCCTAACATCTTATAAACCTTAGCTCATATTTTCCTCAAAGTAATCCCTTGAGGTAGGAAAGGATTTTACTGTTTTACAGGCTATAGAGCCGTGGTAGCCAGGCTAAGTGGTTTCTCGGGCCCCTCCTCCAGCTGACCTGTGTGGGTGCCAAGTTTTACACCCAGGTCTGGCTGACTCCAAAGTCAGGGGTCTATAAAGTAGAGGTTTCTATGCAGTGGAAAGAGCACCTTAAAAGGAGTCAGATGCTCTGGAGTGAGCATCTCATTCTGCCACGTAGTCACTTTAAAAGCTGTGCTATTTAATGTGTGGTTTACCTATATCCAAAGCGGGATAACTAATACCTATATCTATTACCCAGATTCACTGCAGAAATCAAACAAATTCAGATGCACAGTTTTTCATGCCCAATTCTCTATAAAATTTAATTATTATTTTTCTTCACTTCACAGGCTGGTTTCTCACCTGTATATTCTGGTCCTGCAGAATTCATGAGGATGTTGAAGGAAACAATCAACATTTTCCATAAAGAAACAGTTCACACACTATGAGGGGCTGGATAAATGAGGTAATGTATAAGCTGTCACCTTATAATTCTAATATGCTGTGAAGAATTAGACTGATTACCATCAGTCCCTCTGAGACCAGTAACATGTATCACTATTTCATATTTTTTAACTTTTATTAGGTTCTTTCAATTGCTGTGGCATACATTTTCCAACTCAGTTGGCCTAAAACATTCTCCTAGCTGGTTTTCCCTCTTCCATCCCCTCTGCCACTATAAAATATGATGACGCTATTATAAAAGTAGCAGCATGTTCTCTGAATGACCTGCCCAAGTCAGAGCCTCGTGTATTACATATCCTGCAATCTGCACATGCATTAATGCTATAAAAGGGGTTTTGTGAGACACACAAATACAAACACCATGAGATCACTTCTTCCAGAATATAACAGGATGCAGACTCTTGGAAGAAAACAGTATAAATGTCTTCTTGGAAAATTTTGTCTCTGAGCACAGAACACATAAGTTTTTCCAAAACCCTCCAATATACAGTCTGTCAAACAGTGTGCCCTTTCTTTTAGTTCTTTTCTCTCTTTCTTTTTCCCTCTACCCTTCTCTCTCTCTCCCTTTTTAAGTCATTCTGTTTTCAAAGAAAAGAAAAAAAAGTCTTGGAGGAGCTTTCAGTTACTAATGATTCTCAAAGTCCAATTCTTCCCTTCAAGCCATTGTCTCTGAGAAGAGGGCAGTGTAATCACTGCTAGGTCCTTATACAATTTTCCCAGTTGGGTCAAAAGTTCAATTTTAAGCCATCTCCTTCTGTCAAAGGGGGCAGTGTGACATGCAGTTAAAAAAAAAAAAAAAAGCACTGAAATAGAAATCAGGAGACATGCGTACTATTAAAGTACTCTACAATCATTGCAACATGACCAATTGCTGTAATTCTAAACATGTCTGCTAAGTTTCTGCCACCCCCTGGCAGAACTCAAGAAACAGTCGTCGCATCCGTACGAATAGGTAGAGAGAGAAGGAGTAATGAGTGTGCAAATCCTTAGTGAACAATGAAAGAGGATTTCAGTAGATGTCTTCGGATCATCCCATCTCCAGATGGTTAGTGGTGCGGGCAGAAGTATGCCAGGTGTGATCAGAACATGGGGATGACTCCAGGTAAGTGCATGAGCTCTCCACTGAACTTAGGCCTTTAATCTTCACACAGCTATCTGCCTCGTGTGGCGAAGAGCTCGGCCTCTCTGAACCCATTTCCCGCTGTGTGAATGAAGACTTTGGACTAGATCAGCTGTAAGTGCGTGTCAGCCTCTCTAGTGACCACATAGCAGGTTAAGAACCCTACATTTAGGAAGAATTGTAGTAAACAAAAAAATTCTTATTCCAGGAAAAATTTATCAAGCACAAACAAAAGGATATACTTTCTTTTTCTAAACAGAAATCTCATATTTCCTTCAGTGTTTCAGGCAAGAATTTGGCAAATTGATTCGCTATAGATTCCACGTTCACTTGAGAACTGAATCTCCTCACATTCCCTAGGTAACATATTTTCTCTACTAGAAGCTGCAGAGACAAAGCCTAAGTGGCTGTTGATCTCATATTTTTCTCTAGAGCAATAAATTTTATTCATAACTGCTAATTAATGTCATCTGTAAGTAAGGATAGTCACACTTCATTTTCCGAGATTTTGCCTTAACAGAGGTAGAGTCCTGAAATATGTTTGGGAAACTACTCATTCTATCATGCAGTCTGGCTTGAGAAATCATCCTTTAGCTTTGAAAATGCTTCTTAAAGTTTGATCTGGAATTGAATCACCTCGAGGACTTCCTAAAATGAAAGGCTACAAGTCAGCAGGTGCGAGTGGGAGGCGAGATTCAGACTTCTCATTTCCCAGCAGAAGTGCGGGCAATGGACCTCAGACCAGGCGTTAGAATGCACAAGCTCAGGCGCCACTGCAGAAGGACAAGATGAGTCAGGATTCTTGGGGAAACAGAAGTGTATCACATGTTAATGGAACAAAGTAACGACCTCAGAGAAGTGCGAGAGCTGTGAGTTGATCTCAGGTTGAACCCTATCTTATTGTTATAGGAGACAGAAATACTACCTGTAAATAGATAAGGTACTATTTTACGTAATTTGCTCAAATGCTTAAAGGAGGCTAACAAGTCCCAAGGCACTTACTTTGCAAGCTGGAGATGCCACCAGTAGGTGGAGCAGTTCCTACATGAGGCCCTTCACATCATAACCGGTAGAAGGCGCTGGTTCAAACTTGAAAGGCAAGGACAAACTTCTATACCAGTTTAGGATAATTAAGCAAGAGGAACTTCTTGTTACTCATGGACAAGTCAATCTTTTTGAAATCTTTAAAATGATCAGCTGGAACCTTCTCACAATCAAAAGAGCAACCTACTAACTCTAGTTCAAAAACATCCTCGCGGAAACACCCAGAAGAACATTGGATCAAATGTCTGCGCACCCATGATCCAATCCAGTTAACTTAAAAAATGAACCATTACACCTACAGAATCAAAATAAACATTGTGATATTGTACCTAAACACACAGCTTAAGATTTTGGAACCATTGTACTATAATAAAACTTCTTGACATTTTGGTTTCTTGACTCCTTTACCGTTTCAAAAATTATTGAGCATCGGGACAGGAATCTAGCTCAGTGGTTCTGGCGCCTGTTTTGCAAGCGCAAGGACCTGGGTTCAATCCCCGGTAACCACATACCTATACTGGGCGTGGAGACTCATACCCAGCAGCAACCAGTACCACATACCACAGTGCCGGGCGTGGTGGCTCACGCCTGTAATCCCAGCACTCGGGAGGCAGAGGTAGGAGGATTGCTGTGATGTGAGTTTGAGGCTGAGCTCAGGGCCAGCCTGAATTACAAAATAAGAACCTGTCTCAAAAAAAAAAAATTATTGAGCATCTCAAAGTGATTTTTTACACGAATTATATCTCTTGCCATTTCCTATATTAACAAAGAAAACTTGAGACTTTAAAAAACACTAATCCATTTAGTATATTAGTAGCCCATTACTATTAATGTATTGTGTTTTATGGAAATATGTATATTTTATAAAATAACATTATAAAAAGAGTGGCACTGTGACATGTTTCTGAAAATCTCTTTTATGTCTAGCTTAATAGAGAGCACCTGAATACGCACAATGGACACTGAATTTAATCTGCTGCAGTACTGCACATATGTAGACTCTGAAAAGCTTCAGTCTTCTCTTACAAGATAATTAAAGTGGAGCAAAGCAACCGCATAACATCTTGGTGTAACTGTAAAAGTATTTTACCTTCTGAAGTATCTGTAGTGGTTCTAGAGGTCCGTGGACTGCACTTTGAAATTGCTGAGCTAGACTCAACAGGGATTTGACACAGTTCCCACAAGAAAGTCAATCTCAGCAGCAGCCATGCCATAATTCTATAGAATTCAGGGCCAATTAAACCCTACCCAGGGGAGGTCAGCTCAGTTTTCCAGCAGCAAATCACACAGTTCACCAGAAGACTTAAGGACCAACCCTGAGAATACCAGCTGTAAAAGTTTGCTAATGTTTCACTATAGACCACGTTTTTCCATCCTCAGCACTACAGACTTTGGGGGGTCAAATAATTCTTTGTTGTAGGGAGATATTTCATGCCTTATAGAATACTGAGGAGCAGTCTTGTACTGTGCAACAAGTGATAAAGCCTTTCCCCGCTAGAGCAGCAGAAATGCCCCCAAACATGACTGAATTTCACCTCGGAGGCAAAATTATACCTAACTAAGAAAGACTACTACAGTTTAGGAGAGTCAAGCAGGTAAGAGGCCCCACTTTTAGCTGACTTGGTCTTTATGTGGATGGAGTGTCTTTAACTTAATAGGAAAAATAAGATGGGGAATATGCTGAGAAGAATGACTCTAGATTCAGGTTTGTGTGGTACTGATTCTCAAATTTATTCTCAAATCCTGTCTCTCCACGATCGTGACACAACTAGAGCCAGTAAAAGAATGAATTCAAAGGGACTACAAGCAGCAGTTCTCTAACTAACAGAGAGAAAGCATAAAATTGGGTATGAAACAGAAATACTTTTCATCTGCTTACTATGTTACACGTCTTTCATAAAATCTCTTATGTGCTACATTGCTGTATATATTAAAAGGACATTGTTTCTGAATTTCAACTAAATTGTACCAGAAGAGGTAATATGGTGTCATGAACTCTGGGGACCTAGATTGAAATTTCAGTAATATAACTTTCTAACACTTTTTCTCCCATGAGTTCTTTATTTGTTGAATTTTTTGTTGTTTGTAAAATGAGAATGGGTTATGAGGAAGGTTGTGGAGATAACATATATAAGTAGAGGCTCTTATTACTAATCAATCTAATATTCAGTTACATCAAAGGACCAGCATGAAGAAAAGACAAAAATGTAAAACAAAATAATTATGGAGAAACATCAGTTAATCCATATTAGCTAGAACTTTGGGATGCCTAGAATGTGGTATTGACCGGAGTGATATGATAGTCAGGACTTAAATATCAGATAGCGTTTGTTCTGAATTTATACATTTAATAAACAATTTGTCTTCTTGTAGATTGCCACTCGTCATTGCAATATTCTCAGGAGAACTCTATAGCAGCTGGCAGTATCACTAAAGTTTTATGAATACAAACATATTATATGCTGTCATGTTCACAACTGATTCATAGGTACTTGAAACATTTTTGCCATTTCCAAGTATGTATGATCTGAATTTGGGCTCCGGAAACCTGCTTAGCAAATGCAATAACATGTCGAAGGTAGAGACAAAGAAAAAGTAAATGTAAGCCTTAATTTAGTAATGCTTCATGATTTTCTAGACCGACTGTGAAATGCGTTACTCTAACATCTGTGTGTAGATCCAGAAATGAGGAATAGTCACAACAACCAGAGGGATGAAAGGAGGTCCAACGAAGCCCAGCTTGGACACCGATTGGTCACAGAACTGAAGTAACTACAGTGATGACCTCGACAAAGAGATTAGAATGAAAAATATCTGCTGAGGGGAATCCAAGGGGGCCCTGAGTGCTCTGGTCTCTGATGCAGCTAAAGATTCCTTTTGAGAACTCTCAACCAGATGTGTAATCCAGAAGGGAGAAGCTCAGTGATGGTGGAGAGTTCTAAAAGAGTTTCTCAAAGATGCCAGGAAATCAACTCCTCCTGCACAGAAAAAAGCCTGAGGGCAAAAGGCATGGGCATGAGGCCCACTGTAGAACCATGAGTTGAAACACTTTGATTCCTCCACAGTTATGTTTTGTCTTCTGTACAGTGGGAATAAAACTAAAGTTCTAATTAGAAAGTTGTTCAGGAAAAAAAAAAACTACATTTTAAACACCTTTATAAACATTATTACATGAAATATAAATTACAGATCTGAGCATTCTATCACATTATTAAAAATGGGAAATAATTGATTTGCTTTTTCCCCTTTTAACAATAGACTTGTACCTGTGAGATGTGGAGCATATTATATTTTTAGGCTCAAAACTACCGAAATTTAGTCTTAAGCAATTATAATGTTACGCTAAGAAAATTAACAGAAAATTTCCATTTGAAAGATAAAATCTAAAATAAATTTAAAAGGAAGAAAAGAAGTACGCATTTCTAGTATCACACAGATGTTTATTTATTTATTTTTCTTGGTACCAGGTTTGAACTTGGGGCCTTGTGCTTTCAAGGGAGGTTCCAGAATCCCTGAGCTAAATCCCTAACACTGACACAGATGCCGAAATAGGCTCAACCACAGAGTTACAATTGTCTAAACCAGAGCTCTTCCCCAATTTACATTTGAGGATTTGAAGTTTTTCCATATTAGAGAAAGGAAGAAATCATAGAGTTTGGAAAGTATTAGAGTTGACTTAGAGAAGAGCTTTCACTGGGATTGTCAGAGTTTGGGGCCGTATTATTTTTCATCTAGGGATTAAATATCTTGGAATAGATCTGAGATAATAGTATGAGATTTTTCAAAAGATTCTTACATATACAGTCAAACTATTCACTAAAATGCCTGAATTTGTTAAGTTCTCAATAGCAGTCCTAAGGAATGTCCATTTTCTCATTATTTAGCCAACATGGAACATTAAAGCCTTTCTTTACACTGTAAAAAAAAATCAATATTATAAATAATATCTGACTACTATATTTTGTATGGTTTTGAAAATACAAAATAGCAGATCCTAAGAACCTGCTCACTGTTGTAAGTGAAATTGTTTGAACGATGATTATTCTCTTTCTTCTTTCACAAGATAGTCATGATTCTTTCTCAAGTGCTGGAAAGGTGCTTAATTTCATGTACTATGATTTTTATATATTTGAATCTACATCTCTTCAGATCATTAATAAGAAAGCTTATATGAAATAAGTGATTTTAATGGCTTTCATCAGTAGGCATTTCAATAGATTCCTGTACAAATCGTTTTAAAATAAATTCATAAAGAAGAAAATGAGAGACTTGGGTTATCTACATAATGAATTTCAGTCTAAGGTAGTCAGATGATAAAGATGGTGCTCTCAAGCTGGATGTAAGCTCCAGAGCATTTTTAGACCAAAATACTAATAATGTATTAAAATTTGAAGCAATGTTAAGAAAAATATAAACAGCAGAATAAGCAGAAAAAATAAAGCTGTCATAAACATCTCGTTGCTTATAACAAATTATCAGTACAAAAGGTGCAACCTGAGCAGAAAGGCAAGAGGAAGACACGCAGGACCTGCAGACAAGACAACAGAAGGTCATATCATCCTTCCTGGTATTCAAATATGTATTATGTGTAGAAAAGCATTGAGACTTCCCCCAAGAGTTGTCAGAAATGCTAAATGCATTCAGAGCAGCTATCTATCATGTACTTTCTAAAAGATGCAGCCCAGATACCCTCTCTTTTCTAAAACCTTCCTGGAATCGGCCAAGGAATTAGCTTTTCTATTCCTTGCCCTTCTCTTGAGAGTAGGAATAAACAGCAGTTGACATCTTGCTTTGTAATGTTTCCAGTTAAATCTGCATTTCCATGGTCATACTGTGTGTTCCCTCTACCTCCTGAAGATTTGCAAAGAGAATGGGATAGAGGAAGCACTGAGTAAACCAGTCTATCTGCTCAGAAATGTTTAGTGACACCTAAGAGATAAGAGGAGTAGAATGTTCCACCTCTTTCCCGTATGACGGAGGAGGAAGTCATCTGAGACAGAGAACACAAAGAAGTCTGCCTAAGACTTACCCAGTAACAAAGCCTTAAGTTGAAAACAAATTCTTTGAAACTAATTGTATGATTCTTTCCTAGACAGCCATGGTAGGGCACACTTATAATTTCAGATAGCCCAGAAATCGCAACTTTAAGGGGAACTTGACTGATTTAGTTTGTCTTTCTCATTCTCTGTCTCTGAGTCTTTCAGTTCTCTCTCTCTCATCTGTCTTTTATCTCTGAGGGTTTAGAGCTCCCAGATTTCAATCTTCAACACATGCACACACACACACACACACACACACACACACACACACACACACACACACACATTTCATATCAAAATAGCATAATAGAATGCTAACTCAAGGTAGTTTATACAACTAGTAGCCCAAAGCTTGGACATTCAGCAAAGGTGTGTAATAAGTATCCTGAAGTTTCTACCCTGTTAATGTGATATTATCTCCTGTTAATGCATTACTTGTCTGTAATTATGTAAGAGGAACTACATTCTTCCTGAGTTTGGGATGGGTGCAAACATTCGGTTTATAAAATATAGATGGTTTATCTGCAAAGAATCTGGATATGCTGATATGTAAGGGTAGAGTCATGGGTCTTCTGTTCGTTCTTTGTTTTGCTGAACCAGACAATGGGACAAAAAGCCATTTTATCACAAAAAGTCTCTGTAATTGAGACTGCCCAGCAGACTGCTATCCTGTGAAGTACACAATACTTATTCAAAATCACTGTGGGAGATTGAGCGCTGGCAGCACCACAGTGTGCCTGCGAGAACAGATGTCCAGCTTGCAAAGCCATTCCCACCTAGCGCTCACTGTGTCCCTCCTCCTCCTCCATACCATTACTGTCTGTCCTTAGGTCCTACCCACAGGAAGCCTGGAGTTCCCATCTCAGTGGTCCCACAAGTACTGTCTGTCATTCACTAGGTTCCCCACCATACATCTGATAGAAGCATCTAGCCTGTTTCTTCTGAGCATTTATTTCTTTGAAATGCATCCTTCCTTTCATTCCTTTTTGCTCCCTCCCTCTCTCCCTCCCTCCCATCTCTCTTCTTTCCCTCCTGTCCTTTGCTGTGGCCAAGCTATCTCCAGCCTTGCCTCATTCCAATCATTTTTCCACAGTGGAGTTTGATCCGTCTTTTTGAACAGAAATTAAACTTTGGATATTTCACTGTTCTAAAACTTCTCAGGACCTCGTCTGGATCCTCAGTTCACACTCTTTTCACCCATTCTCTAGGACAGCCAATAATGCCCAAATTCTACTGTGGGCACACTGTGACCTAGAAGATGGGTGTGTACTGTGCCCCGGCTGAGTGGGCATTGTTTTTCTGGTTCAGGCAGCTAGATGTGTCTGCTCCAGCAACCCAGGAAGCTGCCAGGAGTAGGGGATAAGGAAGGGAGGATGTCAGACAGGGGTCAGACCCATCAGCACCTCCTCATAGGGATGATGTTGCTTTAATATTGCACTTTTATTGTATTTCTTCCATTATAATGTCTAAGAGTTGACAGCTGTTGTCAGAGGCTGTGCCACTTCTATGTTTATGTAACTTCACAGGGGTTGACATGATTTCATACAGAATGGATCCTCAAGATCCATTTAAATGAATACATTATCTAGTGAATAAATAAAGGGTTGAGAGAATGGAGTTTCCTGTAAATTAGAATTGTATTTTGGAGAATTAATCTATTAGCATCTGACTAGCTTTGCCTAATCAACATCGATGCTACAGTATAGGAGAGTTTGCTCATGTTATATTTTTAGATTTGCTGTTTTCCACTAGGAGTCCAGCAAAAGAGCACAGTTGGAGCTGCTTAAGAAATTTTTGGCAACATTTCTCAATGTTGCAATGGTCAGACTTTATCCTGGATTTAAGATCTTATCAACCAGTGGAAACTCTGGCCTAGGTGTTTTGCACTAATTAAATCACCACATTTTTCCCAAACGAGAAGTGAATCAGCATTTCCCCAGAGTCTATAAATTAGTTCTTGGCAAAGTCTGAGGACACACTTTTTAAACTTGATCAAACATAGGATTCTGGAGAGGCCTGAAGATGCCCCTCCCTCCCCTCAATGCCACTTAGCTTTGACCCGCAGCCCCAAGAAATTGTACATCTAACAAGTTCCTAGGAGAGGCTGATGCTAAGAGCTCATAGACTACACTTTTTGTAGCTCTGGTTTGGGTAACAGCCAGTGGTTAGTCATGGAGAGTTTTCAGTGTGAGAGAAGCAACAGGTAGAGACAGAGCCTCTCACAAGGGAATCTGATCATTCCTACTTAAAACAAGAATTTCGGACTAAATGAGAAGCCATTTGTGCTCACTAAAGGATGCAGTCTAGTGGCACTGGTCACCCAGACTGTGACATGGATCACAACTGTTGAACAGTTTGCCTCCACAAAGGTGACTAACTCGTGTGATGAAGGTTAACAGAGAAAGTCAATCTCAGACCTGATCATGAAAGTCTCTGATTCTCATCTTAGAGAATTTGTACACCCTTCTGTTTCCTGGAGGTAAAACAAAATTTTGAAAAGGAGATACTACCTGCTTCTTGGGATGCTGACAGCCATATAGGATAGCTGTTTGCAGGATGATAAGAAGCAGAGAAGAGGCAGCTGGTGACGAGGTGGTCTGGCAGGAGGGAATGGGGGGACCTGATGCAGGGGCCCACAGCTGCCAGCCACTCGTGAGTTGAGGTGGGAGGACAACAAGCTGATGAGACCAGCTTGGACAAGTTGACAAGACTGACTTAAAAAGGATGTGGGGGTGGGGCCTCTTGGTAGAGGAAATGCAAGCCCCCGTGCTCAATGGGACACAAAGTTCTATACCTCTCCTCTACTTACAAAGCTTTTCTGAAGAAGTCATGAAAATTTCAGAGAAAGTAAAGTTATGATTTTAATGCAAATGTGTAGCCTCTGTCAGCCACGCAGTACATTTCCTGAAGTGATCCTCTCCTCAGATTGCTCCCTGAGCCCTCTGAAGGCCTCACAAACCATTCATTGGCTCTTGTTGAATGAAGAGAGCACTCGAGTCTGTTTTATTTGCTGATGATTTCCAGCACATACTAAAGTTCCTGGCACTTAGTAGGTGCTAAGTAAATGTATATTGACTGCCAAGCTGGGCAAAGCTATAAGTAATCACATAAATTTGTCCCTTCATTATTTCTTCATAGACATAAAATCTGAAGCCAAAAGAACTCACTAGACTCATGCTTCTGGTTACCAGTAAGGCTGGAACTAGAACCCATGTGTCTTAATTTCCAGTCTAGTGCATCTAATCTCACAGCAAACTGGGCTGTCAAGCTTCTATTTTTGCATTCTGGGTAATGAGCTACTTCTTCATGATCTCATTGTTTTCTGTTTGTCTGCCACACGCTGTGGTCTGGCAGACAGCAGCTCTTTTAAATCATCTTCTTCCCGCCAATGGCATTCTTGACTAAGACAATAAAGTGTGTTTTTCTCTAGTCTGTATCGCCTTGCCACTGGTTTGTTTTTCTCTGCTTTGTATTGCACTACAAATGAACTATAACTGAATTCCACAAACCTTTTAAACGGTGGAAAAACAATTTTAACAAGCAGTAACCACCAAAAGGTACTGAATCTTCAAACCACATCATCCTTTGAAAAATGCATTGCATGGAAAATACACCAGGGTCTCCTGGCCAAATCATGTAAAATATCTCTCTGCTGTCAAGATTCCTGACTGTGTCCCCACAAAGTCCAACAATAAACTCTCCATCTTGACTTAGACTGAGTGTTCTTAAGAAAACAAAGAGGAAGGAGCAGCAGGACTAGAATTCTTAGAGTTGGCTGGTCGGTTCCGATTACTCACCTCTCTCTGTGTTCTGTGTGGTTCTATGTGTTTTACATCATGTAGAACATCTTGTGCCTGAGCCAAGGACGCTACTGGATTATGAATGTCACCATATTCTAGGCACTTTAAGTATATTGATATCAGTACAAAATTTATAAAACATGGATGAGAAAAATAGTACTGCAAGAGGTATCGTAACTTATCTGTGTGCTTCTGCTCTTCTTGGTGTGCATGGTGGTCCTGGGAATGAAATCAGGGTCTTTACACTGAGCCACATCCTCAACTATTTTTGTTTTTAATTTTGAAACAATGTAGAAGATGAGAAGTTCTTTAAACTGGATTTGAACTTTCAGTCTTCCTCAGCTTTCCAGAGTGTTGGGATGACAGTCACGTGCCACCAGGCCCAGCGTGGTGTGTTTCTCTTGGTTCACTGAGTGCCTAACCATCTTGAAGTGGCCTCGTTATTACCAAGAATACTCTCTAATTTGATTTTACCACAGTTTTTCCTGCTGTCAGAAAAAGTGGCACTATTATTTTCATATATTCTTCTACCACTTTATTCTGACTTGGGTCTTTATACTTACAGTTGTTTTATTTTAGCAGCACATATTATGCCTTTGGTCTTTTAAGCACTGACTGGCTTTGCTACTTTCAGACCAATGATACTTAATGCAATCATTGGTTGGTTTAAGTCTTTTATCATGCATTTCACACATTCTCTGCTTCATCTGTTCTTCATCTCCTTTTCTTTTTACTTCACTATGTTAGTATTTTTTCTGGTTTCATTTTCTGTCTTATTGGCTTATGAGCAGCAAATCTTTCTGTTTTTCTGATTTGTGCTTGCAAAATGTTTATACTTTCAAATAATAACATATCACTTCATATATAACAAATGTATAATGCTACATGTATTAATCAGCTACCTGTTGTTGGGATAAAATACCTAACACCTGAATTTAGGAAGAAAGGGTATTTTGGCTTATAGCTTCCAAAGTTTCAGCCCATGATTGGCTGGTTTGTTTTCTCTGGTATTTGTATAAACACTACATATTTATATGTATATATGCATCATTTAGGCATATATTATAAAATAAACACAGTGCTGCAATGGTATCATTTTGATTAAAACAGGCCATTATTGTTCAGTGAATTTAAATGGAAACTTCTTAGGATGTCACATATTTAACTGAGATAGTAACAATTTTTAGCCTCTTTAATCTTTTGTTTTCCTTTGTTATATTTCCTTTTTACATTAACTTACTTTAATATTTCCTGTACTGGTTTTCACCTAATTTATTTCTGAGCTTTCTGAGTTTCCAAAAGTCATTATTTAGTTTTGAAAGATGCGTCAGTAGTGATCAGATTCTAAATCGGGATTTTTTTCAAAGATGCTGCATCATTGTCTTCCCATAAGAACTTCCTTGCTGTCCTCCTTATTCATCTGTGCACGACACACTATTTTTTATTTATCTATATTTAAGTTTTTCTCTTCATTACTGGATTGGTGACTTTCTTACTTTATGCCTCGGTATAGTTGTTTAATGGCTTTTGAGCTTGAAATTAATGTAGCTTAACAAACCTGTAAGTTTATATTTTTCTTTAAATTTGGAAAAATGTTCAGTCAATGCCTCTGCAATATTGTTTTTTAGCTTTTGTTTGTTTATTTGTTTGCTACCAGGGATCAAACTCAGGACCTCACGCTTCCAAGACAGGTGCCAGAACCATCAGCTAACTCCCCACCTTTCTGCAATACTTTTTAAACTGACTTTCTTCTCATTTATGGAATCAAGTTATAATTTGAAATTTGGTATAAAGTTGGTTTTCTAACATGCTCCTGCAGCTTACTATTATGGTATCCAATTTATATTTTCTAAAATTCTTTTTCTTGGAAAGACTCTGTCTTTATGCCTTAATTTGCTAACCTTTCCTTCTGCTATACATAATCCATCATTAAACAAAACAAAATATATACCAGGTATTATAATTGTTATCTCTAGAGTCTGTATTTCTGTCCTTAAAAATATCTTCAATGTCTCTTCTTCATATGATCAATGTACAAAAGCTATAGTGTTCAGAAATGCACATTTTATTGTAAAGCCATACAGAAGGACCTGTAGTGGTTCTCATATGGAACAAGTCTGACTCTATGTCCAGTGTATTCTTCTATCCTGTAGGGAAAGAGGAATATGCTTGGGAGAGACCACAGAAACCTTTGTAGGTGGCGAGTAGAGGTGTTTCTGACTTCCATGTTGACTGGAAAAGTATTTGCACTTCACTTATCTATACATTTCTGTCATTTCACTCTTTCTGTACCATAGAACATTTTATAATAAAAGTAGTTTAGAAAAAGAATACATACTAATGAAAAGAAAGGAAACTGAGGAAGTGAATATTTATTAGAACTAGACAAATGATATCTTTACTAATTTTACAGCTCTAAAACAGAATTCACACAAATGTCTTCACAAAATACCATGATATTCTTATGACATACTTTTTTCGGTGTGGAGATCAAACTTGGGGCCTTGCACTTACAATGTAGGCACCATGCCACTACTACCAATGTAGGCACCGTACCACCGTACCAGGGCTAAATCCTCAGCCCTGAGACATTCTTTTGCATCTTACACCTCTATCATTTCTTTGATACCCACATTTTTGGTTCTGTGTGATTTGATCTTTCTTAAATTTTACATTATCATTTTCTGTAAATGATGAAAAATAATCCAATATATGTTCTAACAGGATAAATCAAAGTAGGTGCTTGCACTCTTCTGCTTCAAAAAGTTTCTTTCAACTCTCTAATCCAATGTTGATGGGTCATATTTCACAGCAAAACGAATGCTTTTCAACTTGACGGCGACGGCGAACTGGGTTGTGTAACCTTCCATCAGCCACTTCACATTCTACACAAAAACTGATTTTTCAAGGGACATGGAGAAAAGGTTTGTCCCCACCATTTCCGTGTGTCAAAAGCGGTCTCATGTGCTGTCCACCTGCACAGAGGTGTCAGGAGAGAGGCAGATATGCTCCACAGTGTCCCCTGGCTGGATGGAGAAGTGTTGCCACTCCTACAGCCCCACCCGCTACCGTGGAAGGACAGTGAACTGCTTCCTCGATACATGGTATAATACACTCTAAACTCCTAAGAAAATTTTGAAAGAAAGATGATATTTATAATGGCCTATCTTGCAATAGCAATTATCTTTCTATGAGGAGAGATCTTCCTTTTGATTAGGAGCTAATGAGCATGTAATGTCTGTTTACAATTTTTACAGCTGATATTTGAAAGAATTTCCTGCTCCCTGGTGTCTGGATCGATGCCGTTTGAACTCTTATTTTGTTTTCACTTTCCTGAAGTTTCATGTGGTGGCTCTTAGAAGACTCACTTTTGAGATGCTATGACCCCTATTTCTGTATCTTCCTGGTATATAGTCCTGAAAACCAGAGGGACTTAGCAACAACTTAATTTTTAAAAGCTATAATTTGGAAATCACCTCAAGCTGAGAGAAAGAATTCAAAAATAAATATGGTAAAAAAAAAAACCCTGCAACACACTCAAATAGTTATATATTTGAACCCAAGGCCTTTGCCCTGAATGTTATGTCCAGGCTCCCCCCAACTTCTTAAAAATTTTTTTTGATCAAGGGTCTCACTATATCCCTAAAATTGCCCAGGCTGGGCTGGAACTTGGCTTGGCCACCCAGACTGCTGGCACTGCAGACATGTGCCAGCATACCTGGCTTACAGTAGATTTTATATCCTTTCCCAAATACCCTTATTGCTATTAATCTACCCCATTTAGTTAATTATTTTGAGTTATGTTCTCTCTTGCAACTCATTTATTATCACAAGGATTCAAAAAATCATATTTATTTGACAGTTTTTAATTAATTCATATATTTAACCATTTGAATTAATGAATTCTCGTATCTATGGACACAAAGTGGACTTTCAAGCTAATATCTATGTCCTTACCCCACTAGTTACATAAGCACTATTTTCTGAGTTAACAATGTTTTTGGCAGAGTGATTTTAGACCTGCCTCATGTATTGTGATTTTAGACCCGCCCTGATGTATTCCCTAAGTTCAAAAGTGCCATTATGGGAAATTTTGAATATACTTTTCCTAGGAACTCTTCTAATTGGATTTTCCAAAATTATCAATGTCTTGAAGATTAGGGGAAAAATATAACAAAAATATGCCCTTTTTCACAGAAGCTGGACTAAATAGTTTTCAACCAGCCATTTTTGCTCCATTACACTTTAGCATTTTATAATTTTAAGAAAGTTCATTTTAAAAAGAGCGATTGTCTGACTCTCTCTTCTCTCTAAAATAGGCAATTTATAACCCTGCAGGAACACACAGCTTCTGTCAGCGCTTCGGCCAAAGTTCTCTTCGTTTGCCAACCAATTATGATTGTGAAAGAATATTGGGCTAGGCGTGTAGTAGCTAATGTGGGCTTGTGCAGACAAAATCAGAAATAAAATTAAAAGGCAGCTTCTGGTGTGAAGCAAGGAAAAGGACAAGCACTGTTTCCAGCTGTTTCAAGAGGAATTTCTACTTAATTCTAGTTCTGGAAGCAATGCCAAATTTCCAAACAGACCTAGTCATTATTCTTTAATGTTAAAAGAGTGGAAAGATACTGGGAACCAAGTGTATTAAGCCAAGATGTTCATATTACTTAGCATTAAAAAAATAAGAGGTGTGGTCAAAATATACCATGAATGTTTAAATTAAAAAAAAAATGTAGTAAGGCACATTGCCATTAATCCCATTAGAAAACGTCCCTTGCTTCTAACACATTTCTCCCATCATTCCTGTCACTCTCTGAAGCAGTTCTGGGAATCCTCTTTCATGACTGTCAAGGTGTGATCAAAAACATGGTGACTGTTGCTGAGCCTCATGCAAAAGAAAGGCAAGTTCAGGAGAATGTGATAGTGTAACTCATCTACTTTCACAACTATGGCAATGTGCAACACCTTGCTCTTCCTCAAAGTTGAAATAATCATGAAAAGTAAACTTTTTAAAATCAATTCAGGACTTTCAGGCAGGTACAACAGCATAACTAGAGACAGTCATGGAAGAAAACTTCAAACTACTCCAGAGTAGCGAAAACAATGGGATAAAGGTATCTGTACCAAGGGAACTGATATTTTGAAAAGATTTGTAGTCATGTATCTTTTACTATAATTTTTTTTTTTTTTTTTGAGACAAGGTCTGACTTTTGTGGTTCAGGCTGGCCCTGAGCTCAGCCTTGAACTCACAGCAATCCTCCCACCTCTGCCTCCCAAGCACTGGGATTACAGGTGTGAGCCACCACACCCGGCATGTGATATGTGGTACTGTGATATGTGGTACTGTTCACGGGCAGGTGTGAGCCTCCACATCTGACAATGTTGTATGTGGTTACTTGGTATCAAACTCGGGCCCTTGGACTTGCAGGGCAAGCATCAGAACCAATGAGCTAAATCCCAATCCCTACCATAATAATTTTTTTACTTAAACATACATCATGATTTCTGGTGACACTTTGTAAATATTATATATTAAATTATTACTATGACTTAATTATTTTATTATCATAATTTAATATTAAATTATTATAATAATTTATAATACTTGCACTGAAACTCATATAAAATAATTTTCTGAGCAAAAATAGACCCTATACTTCTATTTAATTGTGGGCTTAATTTGCTTTTTTTCTGGTTTCTGAGGGAGAAAGTTATTTACTTATTTAAGATCCTTCTTTCTTTTGCCTTCATGTTTGCATTTACCACTGTAAACTTACCTCTTATAACTACTTTTGTTATATCACAATTGGTATGTGCATTTCCATTTTCCCTTTTCTAAAGATGCCATTTTATTTCTTCTACGATTTGAATATTTGATTGGTTTCACTTGATGTATGGTATCAAGTTCAGTGCTTTTTCATTAATTGTCTGTGTGGGTGCCCTAGCAAATGTTGACAATAAAACATTGAAGTCCCCTGTTCTTTAGGTACATTTCTATATCTTCTTTGAATTTTGTTAGTATTCAATCTGCATATTAAAGGCCTGCAATATCAAGTGCATAGGTATTCATTATTATATCCTCTCAAGGGTTTGGCTTCTTTTATATAGTGCCTTCTTTGTCTTTTATGACAGATTTTAATTGAAAGTCTATTTTGGGTTACAGTTGCATGGAATATCATTTTTCATATCTTCATTTTTAGATTATGCATGTCATTGAGGATAAAATAAGCATTTTTAGGCAATATAGTAAAATTGTGAAAGATGAGTAACTTGTTCTGTGAACATTCTCCAAGATGAGCTGGCACTTCTAATAGACTTTAAGAGTTGGTAAACAATAGAAGTAATACCAGATGCCAAACTGAACCAATGTGCTCTCTCTCTCTCTCTCTCTCTCTCTCTCTCTCACTCGCTTGCTCTGCAGGATCTTTAGTGATCATCTCCCAGCAACAGGTTGTAGGGTTATCTTGTCTGTAGAGGAGGAGAAAAATGTAAAGGAATTCCTTATTGCAAATGAAATTAGGGAGATGTGTGTGTAAAATGCGTGAAACTGTACAAAATTTTGTAGAAAAGCACCACCTAAATAAGGCTATAGCAGTGCAGATGATAAATCTATTTAAGCAAATGCAATGTAGCATTTCTATGAAATCCTCAAAAAGAGACAAAAGCAAGTGCCATTGAATAGGTTTCTGGTTAAAGATGCACAAAAAGAAAACATTCCATTGAACCAATAGATAGCAGTGATTCTGTTAGTGACAGGGAAAGTTGCACCTTCCCCTTGTCATCCTCACACCAGCGGCATGGCTGCTTCTGGGCTTGCAGTCAGTGTCTATGAGTGGTGCAGTGATTACTAAGAGCTCAAGTGAGCACAGCATCCTGTTTGGGAAGACTCAGTTGCCTTAGGGGCCTGGTTGGTAAGGGTGGTTCTGGTTCCTAGCTGCATGTCTAAATAAAAACTTATTTCCAGATATGCATACAGATGTGTTCCACATCCTTAGGAGTGGAAAGGAACCACTGATCTCCTGAGTGTCTGTCTCTTTCAGGCTTGGACCATGCTGAAGAGAGGCTATAACTGAATCACGGTGATAGTGCCCAGCTGAGAGTGAGGGCATGGATGAAGGTGACTTGTGAAGGTTCCCAGAAAAGCAGGATTGCTCTCGGGCTGCAGTGAGCAATTTTAGGATCAACTTATGGAGATTCTGTAGGATATATTGTATATGCCAGGACACGCAAAGCAGGAGCTGTCACCTGAGGCATCGGTGGGACCTCCTCCTCCTGGACCCAGAGCAGGTGGCTCTTACTGCAGGACCAAAGTGAAATAACAAGTTGCAACTTAGTCCCCAGAAGGTGAAGGATATTTCTGCTTATTTACTAGGACCAGCAAGCTTGCCACTTGGGTGTGACCCTGGGTTCATAAAAGAGCTTTTTCAGCTGAGGGCTAGACCAGGGTTTTGTAATCTCCTGCATGAATCTCAGAGCTCCTAAGGTCACCCCTGTGTATGGGTGGCTGCCAAAGTCTTGCTGCTGTGAGGATATTCCTCTTTTGCCATCTTATTAGCAATGTACAATTGATCAAGTTACATGATCCAATTTTTCTATTCCAGTCACTCTTGTTCATTAATACCTTTTTTTCTGTCAGCTCTTCTTTCTCATACATCTTTCTCTTTAGCAAGAAATGGCCTATGTTTCTAACTGAACGGTTTTCCCGGCCCATTATTTTCTCACAGAAATTTGGGGGCTCAGCCATTTGTTTTCCCTTTGGACTATCTCAGTATCTTCTAAACAAAATTGGTGGCAGTTTTCTTTCCCATGTGATTCTCCCGTTCTTTGAAAATTTGCAGTGAAACTCAATGGATAACACTGGTCACTCTCCAAGTTCATACCTAAAGCTTTTGAGAAAGGACTCTATTATATACCGAATGCCTATCTTGTTCAGAGATCTCTTCAAGTGATAATTCTAACAACAGTATGGTGAGGCATTTTATCTAGTATTTTAATTATACATAAATTAAACTTAAGGAACCAGATAGTTTTCCTGGGCTTCACACATCTTTGTTGATTTTTTCCCAACATACAGTTCATCTCCAAAGCAGAGGTAAAAGTCTTAGACAAACCTTAGAGGATCAGTTTTGAAAATATACATAGATTATTCCTCCTAAATTCCTTCTCTAAAAGGAAAAACACAGAGCTTATTTTGAATTTACTAACAATATGAGTGTTAAAATGAGTAAAGGCACCAGCGTCATCAAAGGGAGTGGAGATTCTCTGGTTGACCAGATGTTACAGAGACAAGAACCATAAAAATTGTCTAAGGATGCAACCATGTGTGCAATTCATCCCTGAAAGATTCTTCTGAAAGCCACAGCCCTGGGCCTTGTAGGAAATGTCCAGAAGTTCACCCAGAGTTGAGCAGAAAGCCACCCTGTGCCAGGCTCTCAGGTCCTTTAGGGTCAGCTGGTCTTTATCAGTAGCTCTCTGAACTAGCTGTGCCATAACTGCACCAGAAAAGACTCATCAGTTTCTCAGGGTCACCATCCACTCAGAGGCTGGAGGGTATGAAGGACTGTTACTGAGGCCACTCCAGATTTAGGCTTCTTTTGCTGAATCAGTGCAAAAAGGTTTGAAAGACCACTGAATCAACAAGTTGAGTCAAATTACTGAGTAATAAGGTAATCATGTTCTGTGTTTCAAAGCTAAGATTAAGATGGTGGAAAGAAATGAAATTTATTTCCAGTAATGGCCCTAGAACCGAGAGTTGAGCCAATGCTCACACGAAATCATAGATTGAAAAGACTTCACCAAGGCCAGCTCGGTGGCTTCTGTCATCCCAAATGGTGTCTTCCCCAAAGAGTAGAAAGCGAGGTAAGGATGAGAGCAGAGATCATTCCACCCCAGGTCAGAACATCACTCCCACAAGTGCTAATGCTTCTTAGCACTTTCAGGGCACTTGGTGGCTTAGGACTATCTTTAATGTTCCTGTGGAGGAGCCAGTCTGCCTTGCTAACTAGCCAAGGGGACCCACCCTTTGGCAAATTTAGTGGACTCCTAAGGAATAGCTACAGAGCAGTCCTGTGTACAGTACAATCCTTTAAGAAATGTGAATTTGCTTCACAAATAAAACCCTTTTTGCCTGAAGAGTGTTGACCATATGTTTATTTTTTTTATAATGAGTAATTGATGATCAACAAGAAGCTTTCTCTGTTGTACAAAGAGGAATTTTGTGCTCTGCTTTTCTGGTCTCTTTGAACCTCAATGTTGGGATTTCTCTGAGATTGTCATTAACCATGAACAGCTTCAGTTCACTTTTTAAATTTAAAGTCGTATTTGTAGTAGATGAGGGGGAAGTCATTCAACTAAATATTGTTCTTCAAACAGCCATGACTAATGAATCTTGAGTTTTCTCATCTGGATTTTTGCACTCCTTTTACCTGACTCACATCAGCTCAATCTGTCTTCCATATAATCAGCTGCTTTGTTTCACTGAAGTGCACCGCCGTGCACCAAATTCCTCAGTCATATTACATTCTAGTTTAGTTACTAAGGATACCCAGTTCCTAGGTATATCTTTGCTATTTATTTCCACTGTCCCTCTGATCTATGTAATGCTAATATATATATATATATATTTAAGGTTTTTTGAGACAGGGTCTCACTTTGTGGTTCAGGCTGGCCCTGAGCTCAGCCTCAAACTCACATCACAGCAATCCTCCTGCCTCTGCCTCCCGAGTGCTGGGATGACAGGTGTGAGCCACCATGCCCGGCACTGTGGTATGTGGTACTGGTTGCTGCTGGGCGTGAGTCTCCACACCCAGTATTGTTATGTGGTTACCGGGAATCGAACCCGGGCCCTTGCACTTGCAAGACAGGCGCCCGAACCACTGAGCTAACTCCCTAGCCCCGCTAATCAATATTATTAAAAATTTGTATTCTCTTTGTGCCTTTTCTAGAATTGCCTGTGACTCCTATACATGTAGTTCTTTCCAGACCTTCTAAAAGTTTTCAGCATCTTTGTAGATTATCTACTTTATTTTTTTGACAAAAATTAACATCTCTTTCATAGGTAGTCCCATGGAAGTCTATAGTCACACTTTTAATTGTGTGCATGTGTGTATACTTTCTTAGATATTATGACTCCTTGGGGATTACATATTGTTTTGGAATTCACAATTCTCTATATAATACTTGACAAACTGAATTCATACAAGTCATAAAATATTGTGAAAAGAACTATATGCTTTATTTTTCTCTCAACACTTACTTTTATGTTTGTTTTTAAAATCAGTAAAATCAAAGGAAAATATAAATTATACATAGAAGCCCACCAAGCTGAATTTATATAGGGTAATGTTGTATCAAATATTCTTTCAGTAAATAAAATGTGATGTTCAGGGCTGTGCTGAAGCACTTACTCTCAATTTTTCCTCTGGAGGTAATTGTTCTCATTCATATTTTCTCTGACTATATGTGTATAGCAAAAAGAAACCTATACATATATTATATATGCTTTAAAATATAAATAAATACTATCATCCTATAGATATTGTTTTGCAGTTTGCTTTTATACTTATTAATATAAATGTCAGTTCATATACTGTCTGAATTATTTATTTTAATGGACAAACAATATTTTCCAAAAATCATGTTATGTTTAGTCATTCACTCAATGGGAGACTTCTCCAGTTTTTTTGTTTGTTTGTTTTTTGCTTCACCATCAATATTTCAGTGAACTGTGTTATAAATGTATACTTGTAAGATTTAACCTACAAGTTACACCTGGAAGTAGAACTGTGCTGTCATTTTCTGATTTCATAAATAAAGTCAAATCATCCAAGAGCGTTGTGTCGTCCATGTTGTCTCACTATAAGAAATGTCTGAGGCGAGTGCGTAGAAGAGACCTTTACTCAGCTCACAGTTCTAAGGTCCCAGGGCGAGACACTGGCATCAGTCCAGCTCTGACTGCAGCGCGTCGTGGCAGATTGTTTCCTGGCAGTTTGCACCAGAGTATGAGGACATGCTGGAGGAAAATCAGACTGTCAGACAGGAAGCTCAAGAGCAATTCAGGTGCAGGTTCAGGCTTCTCCTGCTATTATTTCAGGAGCATTCAAGGATCTCACCAGGATTGCTTTATTCTCTTCTGAGGACAACTTTTTCACTAACCTAAGAACATCCCAGGGGGCTGTAGCTCTTAAAGAGTTCACACTATTTCCCAAAATTGCCACAATAAAGAGCAAGTCTACAATGTGAGAACTTTTTAGTGGTCACACAAATTATATCTAAACCATAGGAAGCATTTTACAGACTAGAAGTATGAGAAGTAGTTAAATCTCTAAAACCAGTGCATCGATCGCACTAGTGTTGACCACATTTTTATCAGTTCTATAACTGCTTGTACTTCCTTCTCATATCTCCTAAGCAGTAACCTCATGGATTTGATACTGTCCAATTCTCTCCTGGAAATAATGGTCATCTGAAGTGCTCTGTATTTGACTTACGTGATTTTAGTTCTTTGTTTTCAACTCAATGGCATTGAGAAAATCCTTATCATGGATGGTCGTTGTCTAGGATCCAGAATGTTTCCCAAATAAGTTGAGATCAAATTACCATCTGCAGCTCTGGCTAGGCTGAAACCTTTTTCTTCTTTCTTAATATGAGTCCAGGTTCTAATGTTCTCGCCCGGCCTCAAGTCAAGTTCCCCCCTCGTTTCCCCTCCCCTGCCAAGAATACCTTAAGACAGTGTTCTAAATCCCTGCAGAGCCCATTTCCTGCCCTAACAGGCCCCTAGCCACGCCTACTTTTTTACTTTTTGATTCTGCCCACAGCTTCTCCTTAACCATAATCTGACTCTCCCGCTCTAATTTGCTGATTCGTGGTTTCAATGTCTGTTCTATAGAGCTTCGGGGCTGTGGCCCAGGAACACCTCCCCTGTCTCTGCTGCCTCCACCCACCATATTCATCAACAGCAGGGAAGGCACCTGGCGTCCTCACCCCTCAGGAGCTCTAGACAGATGCATATGTTGGCATTCTAAACCATTATGACTCCCAGGGGTGTTGGTCTTGTAACACCTGGACAAAAAACGAGGGTGGAGAGCACAGTCTATGATTCATCCCAGGACAGACACACCCTGGGGATGATAAATACCACAAGGAGACAAGTTTCCTCTTCCCTGCCATAGCCATAGTCCCTGCAGAAGCAGATCTATATTTTCATGTTTTACTTGCTCCCGTTTTTCTTTCTGTCACCACCACTTCCATCACAGACAGATACATGATCAACTATTGCAATATTGTGGTTGAGTTTCAAATTACGATGGGTAGTTTGCTACCCCAGGTGAATGCTTCACTCACCAGGGAAGCTTTTTATATTTTTCAGTGCTGTAGTATCTCCCTAAATGATAAAATTTTAATGTCCCAGTAAGAGATGAACTATATTTTTTTTATGTTCTCCAGGTGATTCTAATAAAAGGCAAGATTGAAAATAGAGAACAGAAAACCATCTAAAATACATAAAATACACAGCTCACTACATAAATGCATGTGATTCCAGGAATTTCTAGCCAAGAAGATGAAGCTTCAAATGATTTTATTGTTTGTTCTAAAAAACATCCACTCAAATCCATTTGTTTGAACGACAGATTATATTTAGCTCTTCTTACCCTACTTTGGGTAGCAATCCACTTTAATATGCTCGTCTAAAGTTGGTTTACTTTTTAAGCATCAGAAACTCTCACTGCAACTGTATCTACAGACTCTAGAATATTATGTTACAAACTTGTTCAGTCCAAAGTTGATTCTAATATCGAAAGACTCATTCTAAAGATCACTTAAATCCTCACTTTCGTTCTTTCTTTTCTTTTTTCAGTGTGGCGGATCAAACTCAGGATCATGTACTTATCAGGCAGGTGTGGTACCACTAGTGAAATCTTCTTCCCTTTTTAAAATGCTGCTAAAACTAACACAGTATTAATCTCTTTTACTATGGAAGGCAAAAACATTACAGTGATTATAAGGGGTTAATTTGATGGCCAGGAAGTGAGTGTGGTGGTATCTTTGGGACTAGGCAATGTAGAACCACTAATTTGGCCAGTTTGATATATTTTTTTTTTAATCTAAGAGACCCAGACACTGTTGGTAGCTGGCAGTAGATCCTCAACCTCAGAAACCATGATGTAAATCCAGAGATCATGGTCATTCCAGATTATGTGCTAAGGAAGATTGTTAATAAATAGGGAATAGAGTAAAACTACACTGAGAGATGCAGTGGATAAAAAGCAGTGGACTCAGAGTTAGACTCCTTAATATCCTGCATTTCAGCTCTGTTTTCTATGAGACTTGCATAGAACATCTTCTTTTTTTTTCTTTTTCTTCTTAGATACTTAGATGAGTGCTTTGGGTACCATGATAAGGCAGGGAAGATTCTACTTGTATTGTGTAGTTTTGACTACCTAATTTATTATTTCTTTTTTAAACCTCTCTGTATTTCAATTATTGTTACTTATCTTTATTTGACTTTATTGTTACATTTTATAAATACATACAAACATATATACATACATACATTATCATCACATTCCACATCGAGAACTCATTCCTGAATAGGATACACCTTAATTCTCATTTTTCTCCTTTCCCCTGCCCTCTCTATAAACCCTACACCCTAAATATAAGCTTTGTTTCTTTTTGGATTATCAAATTTTTTCTTTCCCTTTTTTACTCTTCCCTACCCACCTTTTCCCTTTTTCTTTTGCACATTTTGTTCTTATTTGACAATATCTATCATTCTGGCATTCATTTATATCTTCAGTTTTCATACTAGAGGAAAGATACAGTATTTATATATCAGTGTTTTATTTATTTCATTTCTGTGTATGTTTTTCAGGTAAAAAAAATGAATCAACTTTAACATTGTTTATAGATGAGTAATTCTCCATTTTACTACAAAAAAAACCAAAAAAACAAAACAAAAGAAAAAAAAACCGACACATCTTCTTTATTCAGTCTCCTGTTGATGGGCCCTTGGGTTGTTTCTAAGATTTAGCTATTATAAACTAAGCTGCTGTAAACACGGGTGGACATTGTCAGCTTTAGTAGCATAGCTGGTTACCGGGTCAACACTCAAAAATCAATAGCTTTTGTATATACCAGTAAATTTAATGAATAAAGCAAATAAATGTGTCTTTACCTGATAAGTCAGATGTTGAGTCCCTCTGAGCTGGAATGGAAAATATTATTACATTCAAACTTGAGGCCAGAAGAGAGTACACATACCTCATTCCACCCTGATGATTACTGTTCATTGTTTGAACTATAATGTCCTTTATTTTAACTACTTGTTGTTCTTTTCAAGCATAATCTAATAGTAGCATGATAATATCATTTATTGGTATGGAGTCTGAAGGAATTTCTAAGATACTTTGTAAATATTGCCTTTCCAAGATTTTTAAATAATTATAAGAAAGAAAGGCATTCATTTATAACTTACTAATAACTAAACATCCATCTTATTTTATAACAAAAGCCAAAGTTTACTACCTTGCTCAAAACCATATAGCATTTTAAAAGCAGAATGACCTTAGTCTTAGTTCCCCATATACACATCTGAACATGTTTAGGACAATTTATCTTAGCAAGACTGAAGTAAGTAGGGAAAATACTCACAGAAGAACATACATAGAGTTCCAATGTAGCTTTCACAGCAATTCTTAAAATCATGTTAGAAAGCGGAGTATATGAAAAATCACAGGAAGTGAGGTCAGTTTCATGATCCAAAAATTTGGAAATGTTTAAGCTCATATACAGCTATATCATTGGAATGTTTCAGCATACAGAAGAAAAAATGAAGTAAAAATCTGTTGTTTTCTTGTAATGATTACTGATGGTCTTTGGCAGCTGCATTCTGCAATTGCAAACATATCCATTTGGAAAATAGTTAAATCATTTTGATGCCAAGTAGATTAATATTCTTGTTTTTTGGGTGTTTTTCATTTTCAGTGTTGTATTATTTTTCAAGAAAGAGTTTAATAAAATAATTTTTTCGTGAATACAAAGAAAAACTTACATAAGTATGTGTTTAACCTTATATTTATTGGAGCCCTTTTATCTATACTTATCTATACTACACTATCTTAACTACCTTATACTATACTATCTTAACTGCAAGGAAATGATAAAGATTTTTAACTATCAATGTTTTTGTATTATATTTTACATGCCAATACTCAAAAATTTCCTTGTCTAATTTGATCAACTGCAAATTTCCATTTTTCTCTCTTTGAAGCTCATTCTCTCTTTGAGAATAATAAAAGGCTAGAATTACTCAAATAGCAATAGGGAGCCATTGGCTACTATTTTGCAGAATTATATTCTTTCAATAAATCGTCCAGATGGAAAAAGTTACAAAGATGTTTGCTTTTCTTTCTGAATACAGCTAGTGCCATTAAACATCTAGCAGAATGCAATGCTTTCTTATTCTGTTTGTGTTACAAATTCTTCTGGCTGTAATAGGAAAATATTGGCACAGTTATGTGTAAACTGTGCAGATTTCTGTGCTTTTTGAGAGCTTTCAGAGGCAGATTTGTAATAGGCTTTATTCATCTATTAATGTACTTCAGAAAAGTTGACCATCCAGGGACATTGTTAAGAAAACTGGTTTCTATATTCTTGAGCATCTGGCCACTCTGTCCATCCATTTGGTTATCCATAGTTATGATAAATGCTTGGAAAACAAGAAGAAATATAGACCAAGGTCTCTGTTTCAAATCATTAAAGGGGAAAACAAATTGGTATTGATTCTTTTTTGTAGGATGGAAAGACCTAAACTTATAGCAGAACTTATCTGATTTTCTTTGGGGACACTGAGAAGTGGTACTCAACATGGATAAGATAAATTCAGAATTTATGAAAGAAATGTCAGTGGAGGAATTTTGAAGATAAACATTCATAGTGGCAACTAACTCTGAGTTTTTACCATAAATCAGATGTTCCTTAAATCCTTTCATGCATTAATTCATTGAATGTTCATGACAATCCTGTGAGTTCATTGAAACTATTATCCCGTTGCCTCATTTCATCTTCATTTTAAATGTGGGAAATTGCAAAGTAATTAAATAATTTACTTTTTGTCACTTGGTCGGGTTCACAAGGGAAATCAGGATGGGATGTTCCTTGCTTTGCTTTTGACTGAGGTGTGTCAAAGCAAAATACATCTCTGCCCATCAGTGTGGATTTGTGTGTGTAGATATTTTATCTGTGTGAAGTGGGCTCAGGAGATCTGAAGAGAGTTTTCTTTAGAAATAGGCTGTCATGAATTGCCACTCTCCACTGGATTTGTTTATGGAGGGTGACTCTTAATTTTATACCTCAAAGATGTACCTCACTTGTACAATGGAATACAAATCCTTGTGTTTTCTGCCTTGTATGGTATTGTGAAGAACAAATGAGCATCAAATTGGTATTTTATGCAACGAGATAACAATAGATACTTCCTAAGAAATAAGAAGAAATAGAGCAAAACAGATCATAAAAATTATACCAAAGTGTTTCTACACACAAATTCAATACAAAAGAATACTGCACATTGTCCTTGGAGACCTGTGGGTATATGTATATAAATTGTACAGGCATATGAGATAGTTCTGTGAATGTGAAAAGGATAGTATTCAAATAAGATTTTAGAACGAGGATTCCATTTTTAATAAAGTCACAAATTATTAACATTAATTCTCAGCTATACAAAGTCAGAAATTTATGGAATTCTTTTTAAATTTTTGCAACTTTTTAAAGATTGTCTTTGCAGACCTCGGAAATACAGAAGTACACATAATGAGCAAACTAGAAACAAATGTTAATGTTGCTGGGGAAAGCATAAAAACTATACAAACAGAAGGTAATCTTTTGACATACGCTAACTTTTACTCTTCTGATTTAAACTGGGCTAAGCGTATCTGAGTCTCTGAGTCATGCAACTATTGTAAGTGTGGTTGGTTCTATATTTTTTAAATCTCAGCTCAAATAAAGGATAGGATGTCAATATTTAAAATGAAATGACATTTAATTTCTTGACTCATATACATATCTGATGAAAGCATAGGATAAAAATGAACTAATTTTTTAACATTTTAATAATCTGTAATTCCCCTCCCTAGAGATAATCTTTTCCTTGAAGCATTTTTCTAGAAATATATAATTGGCATTACTTCACATATTATACCTCATTTCTGACATGTTATCAAATTTTCTTGAAGACATACATTTTACAGTAATATCCCAGCATATGCAGCTATCATCACTTATCTTACATTGTCTTACTGATGATCACACAACCAGCTTTCACTGTTACTGTTCCATATACTCTCCAATAAGTAGCTTAATTATAAACTGTCACTGACTTTTTAAAAATCAGTTCCTCATGACCTTTGATTTTTAGATCTTATATCTTATTTGATGTTTTAGATCTTAAGAAGACATGTGACGTTGTCTGCTAGGTAATATCCGTCTAGAATTTAGAGATACATTCTCAGTGAAAGACTTCACTCTTTCCTTACCAAAACATATTAATAATATCACCAAATGAAATAAATAAAAGCCATGAAGTGCTTTATATGAATTTAAATCATTTCTCACCACCGGTGAGCTATGAGAACCTTTGTATTTTGAAAGTTCTGGATAAGGGATTATGAGTCCACACTGATATATACTTCTGTGAGCAGAAGAGAATGGCACTTTAAAGAATTTCAGCCAGTATTATGTTTACACATTGCTTACTTGATAAAAAGTGGAATACTTAAAATTGTGACAACTTTTCATATTATTCATTTACATTTTCTTTCTCCATCCTTATTGTATCTTTTGCTCTTTCACAGTGAACATATCCATTTTATTGATTTTAAGAACTCAACGTTAATAATTATTAGCAATATATCCTTAAATTTTTTCACAATTAATTACCGCTAATTTAGATATGCTTTATTGCATAGTAACTTTAAAATCTGCTTCTTTTAGTTTGGAAACCCCTTCTCCATTTATAGATCAAATATTCTTCTGTGTTTTTCCTCTCTTAAAATAGTTATAAATTTTATATTTAACTTTAAAATTGCTATATTTTATTTGGTGTGTGTTTAATAAAAGGGAGAAATTTTATATTTCTATTTTCACTATTAAATGGACTCATTTTAGAAAATATTAGGTAATCTTTGGATATATTCGTAGGTTTATAAACCACAGCCCTGAGCTGCTTTGATTTTTAATCAGTTTGATTGACATAGAATGTTTAATAAAATAAACTTGAGAACAGATTTTTTTTCAGATGAAAACATTTACAGATGAAAATTTTCACTATTTAATATGTTTACACATTTTTGTTTTATCTTCTCAATGTAAATTAAACTATACATTATATTTTGTATAGATTTGAGTTAGCTAAAAATTAGTGATAATATAAATTTAAACTGTTCAAAACATCAAAACTTGGAGTGAATCCATTCCCAACCTCCACCCTCAACTTGCCCTGATATTTGTATTTTCTGTTAGTACTGATGTCACTTGATTTAGATTATGTTTTGGCAGAAGCAGAGTGCAAATAGCATAGTTAGGAAGTGGTTTCAGGAAGAACTGCAAAGAAGTGGGAGGGGGACAGAGGCAAGAAGCCAGGGCAGGCTGCACTGTGCAACATGCTAGAGCTTTGAGAAACTGAGGCACCAGTCTACTGGAGGAACCACACAAATGTAGACGTGTCTTGAGGTATTATAAACCCAGGTCTCAGTTTGCTCTTCTCCATTTCCTTGTAGCTCTTCCATTTCATCCTAGCTCTGTTCATAGTGTGATCTCCCCCAAACAATCACAATAACTGCCTTTCTAGTATCATATATTCTTGTCCAGAGGGCTCAGAGCTTGTGCACTTTAATGAAATAGATTTATATGCCCCTATTATTTAATCTTGTAAAGACACACTTGCTATTGTCTGTAAAAGAAAAGTCTACACTGTGGAAATATCTAATCTCTTAAGTTTACTCTTTTTCCTCCTTTTTGGCTGATCTTGCCAGCCCTCATAATGTGTACTCCAAAAACACTGAGCTGTTTGGTGCCTCATAGATTCTACATTTCCTAGGAGGTGTGAAACTTGCCATAAGCTTTTCTTTCTCTCCCCTCCTTTAACATTTGTACTCAATGTGCAAAGTTCATTTCAAATATTGCCTTAGAATTCTCTGGTGACACCCAAGCTAAAAGTAATAATTTCTTTGATGTCTGTCAATAGTATCAAACATCCTTTACTCAGAATTGTGTTAAGTCCGTTCTCTTTGAAGTCAGGCTGTGTACTGTATTTTCCATTAAATAATACAAGTTATTATATATAACACACACATGAGTTACATATGAACCAAATTACTCATTAATGGCCTGACTTTGCCTGCCACATGTAGGCCTTGTGTGCTATCCCCAACTCCAAAATAAATAAATAAATAAAAAGCAAGAAAATAACCAAAAACATGTATGTTACTAAAAGAAAATCAGAATTGACAGAAGTTGATTCACCAGTGTATAAGAAGAGGTCAAGTGAATGGAACTTGCTATTTTCTCTCAAAGACAGGATAAACATAAGTTGACCACAGTTACTGGGGCCATGGAGATTCAAAGCCAAAGAAAAGAAGATAGGATGTCCCAGAAGTCCTCAGGGTTTACCTCTTTGGGCCACCTATGACTGACCTCCTACTTTGTTCATTGATTCCTTTAACTTACTAGTGAATCAATAGTTTTGATATGGTTTAATCACTGTTCTAACTTCTAGGCCCACAACAATAAACACAATACCAGATTTTTACCATTATGGAGCTTAAAATCTTTGAGGAAAATAGATAAAATTCTAACACTGAAAACATATGCATTATGATCAGTCCTGTAAAGAAATGTGACAGTGTATTGTTCCAGTGTGAAAGACAATGAGAAGGACTCAGAATTAATAAGGAAAGCAATCTTCTCTAAAAAGCTAATGTTTAGATTCATACTTGTAGGACAAGGAAGATTTTCAAAACAGAAAAAATATCATGGAGAATGGGTCTAGAGTGGTAAAAACCAGGCCAAGAGGGAGAAATGAAAGTCATGCAAGAGGCTAGCCAAATTTATAACCAGCAAGATAATATATGATGCTATAAAAAAATATTTTGCTCGACTGCTGTGGGAAATCATTGAAGAATACTAAAGTAAATCTGTGCATATCACATTCACATATTTTAAAAACTGTTTGAAATGTTTGTTTATTGAACATATAATGGTTTCCTTGTAAACTAATAATTTATTCAAAAGTTATTTTGAGATTGTCTTTAAGATCAAATAGTATATTCATATGAATTAAAACATGATTAAATTATTTATATTGATTATTAACTATAATAAAGAACTATTTGAAGAGTTATAGTACATTTTCATAAACTTTAGTCAGATTTATTTCTTTATTTCCATTATGACATTTTGTTTTTCTGAAAAGTAGTTTAATTTTTCAGTGTATTTTCAATTTTTAACATCTTCAGTTTTTTGTTTTCTACATTTTTCGATAGGTATTGAATCCCATAAAGGCCAGAGTCTTAGTTCAATGGCACCATGCCTACACTGCAAGCACAAGGACTCAAGTTCTACCCTTGATACTATTTAAAAAAAAAATATATATATATATATATATATTCATGAATATATATTCATATGAACTCATAGTTTCAAGCATGCTAAGCACACATTCTCCCACTGAACCACACCTTTGATTGTTAATAGTATTACTGAGTATAATTTACCTATTTTAATTGTACAATTGACTTATTACTGAAGGATTATACTAAATATTCATCTCAACTAGTGCCATTCTTCTGACTTTGTTCTCCTTCAGTATGATGTTTTCTTTTCTAAATCCTTTATCTAAGTCTTTAGGTATTTATCTAAGTCCTTTCCATTTATTTATTTCTTTATTTTCTCCACTACTTTTGTAGTTTTCCTCATGTCAATCTTGTATGAATTTTGTTACATTTATATGTATTTTATGTACTTGAGTGACAGCAGTTCTTTAAATTTCAACTTCCTCTTGTTCCCTGCTGATGTATAAGAAAGAGCTGACTTGTATCCTGCAAACTATTAGAATTTTGTTATTAGACCATTTTTCTGTTACATAAGAACAAATAAAAGAGACCAGAATAAAAGCTAGGAAATAGTGAGGATGTCAGTGCAATTTCTTGAGTGAAAATTTATTGTACTTTGCTCTTCAATGGAGGCCTAGATTAGAGAGAAATTGAATGGATTAGCGAGACATTTCATTTTTAATGGACAATGCTTAATAATTTTGAATATGGGGGATTTCAAGAATAAATTTAAGTATAGGAATCTGTTTGGTGACGTGGAAAAGATTTTTTTAAAGACTGAAGATATTAAGACAAAGGAATTAAAATAAAGATAGAGTTTATCTCTGGGGTCTCACTGAATTTCCATTGCTTTTAAATCCATCTCTCTCCTCTGCAGCTGGATCACACTTGCTCAGTTTGGGCTTTTTATTTATTTGTTTTCCTTTGTTTGTTGTTGACTTGTAACCTAGAATTAAGAAAATAGCCTCTACTGAAAATCTGACCACACCACATGTGTAATGGGTTGAAAAACTCTGAAAAGTAACTGTTGATGTCCTGTGATTTTGAACATTAGTGATATTTTCTTTGTCCTCAAGTCTTTTCCAGATAGCATGCTTATATTTTTGCTAAGGAGTGTTGGTTGGATATGTGGCATATTTCAGTTGAGGAGTTTTCACAGTTTCAGAGAGACAACTTCACAACTTCATATATATATATATATATAATATAATATATTATATATTATATATAATGTATATAATATATAATATATTATATTATATTATATATATATTTTATATATATACACATTTGTTCCCCCTGCCTCCATATACATATATATGGAGGCAGGGGGAACAAATGTTTTCAGTGACTGAGGGAACCCTAAGGATTCCATGTGTTATGGTCTGTGTCTACAGGTCCCCGAAGCCTCATGCAGTGACTCAATCTATGGTGTGTGATGGTGGCTTACAGGAAAGTGATTACAAGTACACTGATGGGTTTAGTGTCACCCTAATCTTGGTAGTCTGCGTAAGCTGGAAGGGGCAGAAAGACTCTATGGAGCTCTCTTATTGCCTTGGCTGTGTTCTGCAGCCACAGCTGAGATTTATTGCTGCTGTACCATGTGCCACTCTACTTGGGGCCAGCTAACTATGGACTGAAGTCTCTACAAACTGTGAGTGAAATAAACCTTTCCTCCTTTCACTTGGGGTGTTGGGTATTTTGTGTCAGCAATCAGAGAAAAGTAACTAACACATTATGCACTGCATTCAAATGAAGGTTTTAGGTAAGTCAGCAAGGAAGAGTATACGCCTTCTGTGATAAGAGAATTTTCCTCCAAAAAATACCTATTAATAAAAAATGTACTTTCTATGAAAGTTCAACCAACACATAGCTCTACATGTTTACATGTTAACAAGTTACGTTCCAGTCTGTGTTAGAGTCCCCAACTGAAATAATCCTAAATAAAGTTCTCTCAGACCAAAGCATCCTGAGTTTCTTTCCAAGCTTGGCACGGTTGAGTTTTGTGTTCATGGTAACTTTTTCAATGTACCCATTTGAATAGCAGGTCAATGTATGGTTGGATGGGAAATGGGAAAGAGTGGAGTGCTTGGAACAATATGCTCATTGGCCTGTGGTCTAGCTGATCACTATTAGAAAACTACTCCCTGAGCCTTCACCACGGAGGCAGTTCCAGACTTTCCATGGGATTTGAGAGAAAGCCAGTCCGCGGGCAGTGCTCTTTCTCATTATCAGGAAAATCTGAGTTTTGATCTATACTCATGGGAAAATGAAGAAAGACCACGAATAAATACATCATCCGATTACATTGTTCCATTCTTAAAATGTCAGATGAAAGGCCTTCTTGAAAGGGAAGTCATTAAAGAAAAATGAATAAACAGAAAACTGTATCTCTGATTTCTAAATGTTCTTCCTGGAAAGTCTTAGTAAACTGCGGCGCAATCTTCTGAGGAGGGGGGTCACAGATTTTGCCAATTAAAATGAGGCACTCGAGTATTACCCAAGGAAAGGCTTGTATTTTCTTCTGTTCTTATCTGTTATTTCCCACAACACAGAAGCAGATCCCTTGAGAATTTCAGAATCTCCAATGTGACCAAGTTTGAGGTCTGGCAGTCTTTCCAACGCATCATGAAGAAATTCTCCTCTCTTCTTCATTTTTTGGGTATTATCAGGAATGAAGTAGTGAAAGAGAAGCGAAAGAAGAGCGCCAAGCATATCTCTTTCACAGACAACCCCGAAGTTTGACATTCATTTCTTTTTATTTCTCCAAAGTGAAGCACCACGTTGGAGTGCAGAGGAGGCCTCCAGAAAGTAAGGAGTATGGCTTTACTGAATTGTTTTCTCCTGTGTCACACTTTTGATAATGAGAGAGGTTTAGTAGAATTGTAGAAAAGCAGAGAAATAAGCAAGATTTTGTGTTTTCTCTGCTTTGCAACATAACCCAGAGTGCAGGGTAACAACAGCTATTTCACTATCATTTTACATGGGTGGGCAAAGGCTTAGAAAATGAACACTTGCTACAAAATAAACATTTTTTTTAAAAAGTCATCATCAACATTATGTATAAAATTCAAGAATTACACTTTTTATTTTCCCTATTCTCCTTCCGTCCCTCACCCTTACTATTCTCATTTAAGAGTTTGTTTCCATTTTCTTTCTATTCTCATACATACATTTTCTTTCCCTTCTTTCCTTCTCACCCAACTCACCTCCCAATTTCTCCTTCTCCCTTGAACGTTTCCTTCCTGTCTCACAATATCTGCTGTACATTAGGGTTCTCATTTACATTTTCAGTTTCTCAAACCAGAGACATCATTTAGTACTTACACATATGACCTATTTATTTCACTTGAGTACACCTAAAATGTACCAATAAATCTAAAATTAAAAATTCAAGAGTCAAAAGGAAAGTCTCTTTCTCTAGGAGACTGACTTGTCTTTTTTTTTTTCTTTTTTAATAAGGATGATTTCTTATATATGATGGAGCATTTGAATTCAGGCTTACCTAAAATTTACATTTAGAGGTTACCTAAAATTTAGTCAGGAAAACAGGCACAAGAAAATTCTTTTTTGAGTAAAATGACAGTTTTGATGACAACATAATGTTGTAAAATTATTTCCAAGTCCTTCCCATGCCATGCATATCAGCACAGTGATCAGTAGATAGCCTCTCAAGATGTTTGCCTTCAAAAAATTTACAATTTCTTCCATCTTCCTTTTAACTAGTCAAGTTACAAGTACATTTTGTGTACTAGAATTTAAGATCTAGCAATCTTTAGATGCAAGATGTCTATGTAGTTATTGTTTTGAGTAGATTAGGGCTGAGGCATGAGGAAGTGAAGATTGTATAAACACAACTTGAAAGAAGGAGTCATCAGAAAAAAAATTGTATATTTTTATAGCACCTCAAAAATAGTGATTAAAGTTTGAAAGTCCTCTGGAATCAATTCAGTTCATTTTTAAATATAAATTGTCCTCCTGTCCACAAAATTAATTGGCTCAGGCTGATTCACTGTTTATGTTCGGAATATCTGCAAGAGACAGTGTGGTAAAGAGATCAGAGTCTGTGGGGAGAGAAGGGAAGACTGGTTTGGCCAATTATTTCATCATCGTCATTGTGTCTTCTTTCTTTTTCTTCCTCCTCCTCCTCCTCCTTTCTTCTTCCTCTTCTTCTTCTCTCCTCCTCCTCCTCCTCCTCCTCCTCCTCCTCCTCCTCCACTTTCTCCTCCTCCTTTTTCCTTCTCCTTCTTCTTCTCCTTACAGGATGGGGATAAAAGAAGTAGCTCTACCTCTCCTCATTCTTCTCTCTCCCTCTCCTTGATTCTTCACATAATTCTTTCCTAGAGTGAAAGCAGGGAAACAGAAGGAGAACATATGCTGCTCAGACAGAAGGGGCAGCTCCCCAGAGCGCTGGGGCATATGGTTCACTCTGTGGTGCCCCAGAAAGGGAATGGTTACTATGCTACGGGGTGGCTCAAAACAATAACAGCAGCCTGCAGCCCCACTGGCTGAGTCCAGCTGATATTTCCAGGCAAAACCCACATGCTCTGAGAAAACAGACTTTTCACGACCCCAGAGGGAACTTAGAAATCTAGGAAATCAATTCTTAAACTTATCACAGGGACTAACGTCAAAAGAGAGGAGCAATGCTTTCTGGGCCTCTAAGAATGTTATTACATAGCATTGTATTTTGAAAAAAAATGAAACTATCTGAATAAGGGGTAGGAAGAGATCTCACATGTCCAGTTCCCCATCTTTACTGCTAGGAGGCAAAGAAGCACAAGGGACGTGACTTGCCAAAGGTATCGTGACTGGTTCATGGCAGGACCAATCCAGGAAAAGGTATTCTGATTTCCAGACCAGAGTAGTTCTATGTGCACATTTCCTTTGAAATACAAATTGATATTCTCCACTACAGGCCAGCACTGGAGCTCCGGTGCTAAAGAGGAGGCCAGGTGATCAAGAAGGCAGAACCTTTAGTTTTTTTTATTTTTTTGAAACTTGGTCTTGCTCTGTGACTTAGGCCAGCTCTGAGCTCACTATGTAGCCCAGGTTAGCCTCAAATTCATGGCAATCCTCCTGCTTCTGCATCCCAAGTGCTGGGATTACAGGTGTGATATGTGGTACTGGGGATTGAACTCGGGATCTTATGCTTGTCAGGCAGACACTGGAACCACTGAGCTAAATCCCCAGCCCAAGAATCTATTTTTTTTAGAGGAGCCAAAATGAGTAGTCAAGATAGAATCTAAAACACTCCTGTATGTGATGCGTGAGTTTTACAGGTTCTGCCACCATTTTCATTTGAATGAATTCTATGAAATCATTACAATGAGAAAAATAATCAATTTTTACTAAATAGGGTTAGTAATTTTCTTTTGAGGATTTTATTCTGATAATCAAATTGTAATGAACAAATGGAAATTTGTGGAGTGTGAACTGAAGGCACTTCCTTTATTCACCAGTGAAGCAAAACTATTTCATTTTTCAATTTTTTCTCTCTCACTCACAAATGTACACGAGCACACACACACATACATGGAGTTGGCTATCTCATTACATTTTCTTCTAAAATTGGTAGTGAGTTGAATCAGTTGTTAATCTTTGTGACAATAAATCAGAGTTTGGTAAAAGATAAAATACTAATGTTATATACAACTATGTAACTATTCACATGAGGCAAAATTATGTTTTGTACCCTCTTATTTCAAGGCAAATTATTCTAGATTGGCACAGATACACTATTCACTTATGAGATGCTGAGATTTGTAGGGCCAGCTGTATGAAGGACACACATCTCCTGTGACTGGGAGAGTCCCATCCTCCAGGTGGCTGGCGTGGTGGGCTCTGCTGGAACTTGCTTTGCACAAGGGCACTGAACATGAGAATGCTCAGCAACCAGAGTCAGCATCTGCAGTCAACAAACAACGGGGTGAAATGCAAAGCAGTTTGTATCTCCTGGCTCGAAGAGGGCCTGGGGGCATAACTATGGAGGATGGATGAAACCGATCCCCCTCAGCTGTTAGCTGCACCACATGCTGAACCAGACTGTGTGGCATTACAGAGGCCCGACAGCTGGGAACAGGGGCTTGGTTTCTGGAACAAGGCAAAGGCTTCATTTAAGAAAAAATGAGGTGATACTTATACTTATACTACTTATGTTGATCGGGAGCCCTCATTTTTCTTAACTATCTCAAGGATGGATCTTCTTGAGTATCATTTTATACTTGTCTAGATTGGTTTGTATGTAAGAGAGATAGTTCAATCGAGGCTGCACAGGGAAAGTTAGAGGAAGACCATTCATTGAAGATGAAAATCCACTTTCTTCAAAACATCAGCAATCAAAGTGATATTTGGGTGGATAGCTCTCCCATTTCTTAGGACACTGATTCAAAACTGGAGCACAGAAAAGAACATTTATTATCCATCTTGGTACCTGAAATAAGAAAATACAAAGACTCTGTTTCTAAACCAGGGCACAGAACAGTGGTGGCCAATGGATGCTGCTTTGTGAGGCAACAAAGCTTCCTGAAAGCACTCGGGAGGCTTGGGCCAGAGCCCTCCCACCCCAGCCTGGGGCAGAGCTCATCCCGAAATGTGGGGTCAGGGAAAGAGTAGGGAGTGCTGAGAAGAGAGCAGAGAGCCCAGAAAGACATTCGGAAACAGTGCAGAAGGTAGGGATTACCGCAAGATGACAGGTGACTCCGTGCCTGTAGAACATTCTTCTCTCCCAGAAGTTCACATACATACATTTTATGCTTTTTTGTTTGTGTTTTTATATCCATGTACAGTGATCTTGCATCTCATATGAGGGGACCTATTTACATCAGCTATCATGAATTTTTATATGCTTTATATTCATCAAGTTGAGTTCACAGTTGTATTTGTCTCTCCCCAATATATATATTTACAGACACACACACACACACACACACACACACACACACAGAACTGGTCCAAATTTACAATGCAAAATACTTTTGTGAGTCTGTAATTTTAGCTGAATAATTCACATACTACTAAAACAACATTAATGATTACAGGACAAAATACATTCTTCAGATGTTGAGTCTAACAAAATTTTGACAGGAGCTATTGAATGAAGATACTTCAGCCTAGAGGGAAGGACTGTAATGTTTCAGAAAAAGCACTAAGTAGACTTCAATCCTGGCCCTGACACTTACAAACTGTGTCCTTAGGCAAGCCATTTGTCCTTAATAAGCCTCATTCAACAGACTCTTTAATATTAGATGACTTAATGTTTGTGAACATAATGGACACATTCGCCAGTCTCCAGACTTCAACACAACTGTGTACTTAACATTACTTATCTACACCACTTTCTTTTTGTTCACTGGAGTGAGAACCTCCCAAGGAATGAAGTTAGAGTGTCTCCAAGGCATGCATGTGAAGACAGCATTTGCACGTTCTGTTTGACTTGGAATTTTCAAGTTCTGTCAGGAATGAAGAAGGTAAGCACAGAGACGGAGCCATTAAGGAAACTGGAAAGAACAGACAGTCCTGGAATGTGGCGGCCCCTGTTTGATTTTAAATGTAAGTTAAATATTAATTTTTCTTTAAAAAAAAATCCTCTTCCTCCAGGGAGGCCTTTTTCTCTCACTCTCTTCTGTTGACAGATTGTCTGTGGCTTGCTTTTTCACACTAACTTATTCGGAGGAAAGAAAAAAATCTTCAAATGACCCTATTTGGGTAAGAAAAAAAAATCTTCAAAACAACCCCCTTGTCGCCAGCATCAACAGCAGCTGAACATGGTCTGAGCTGTTACACAGTGAGAATTATTCCTTTCATTTCAAAGGAAGCAAAGATGTTTGGGGCGAGTCAAGCCCTGGTTACACATGATCAAAACAAACTACTATCAGATTTTCTTACAGAAAATTGGTTAAATCTACTGCTAAAGTCTGAGTACACCTTTTATTCTTCCATTGGGATTTACAGAAAGAAGAGAAGTCAGCTCTGAAAAGCTAAAGCTGATGTGAAGAAATTAAGAAACACTTGAAGATCTGTTTTCTGAATTCCTTTCCCCTGATGGTTCACTAAAACCAGCAGAGTGTAATGTCATTGTTGATTTGTAAACAGAAGTCAAAAGGAAATTCAAGTTGCTGTCAAGATTCATTCCAAATCAAATAAAAAAGGGAAGTGATTAAATCCTTTTAAAGATTTTGGATAGGCTCTCTTGTTCTTTGGCTGTTCTTAGAATCTGTAATGGACTAGGGAACAAAAGCGAAATTTCAGACTCTTGATTTATACCTGTCCTAAGGGAAAACTCAACATCTTTAGTTTCTAATGGCACTTTTTATCTGTTTACATAGGAATTTGCAAAAATACTACCACCCAGTGCTTCGTGACAAGTAGAAAATACACTTTAAATTTCACATGAAATTAAATGTCTTCTCACCGCTCTCTCTCAAAGTGGGTCCGTTTGTCCTGATTCATAAGATAATAGAATTGAGTAAGTCTTGCATTTCCAAACTATGATCTGTCCCAAGTTCTTCAAGTTCAAGTTTGGCATTATTGACACTTAAAGCTGGACACTTATTTCCTTTCTTACTAAATATGGTATATTGGTGCATTTTAAGGACCATTATTTCTTGTGGGTGCATTGTACGATACTAGTGATATTCCTTGGCCTGTAGTGTTCCCATTTTCCACACCCTAGTTAACAATCAAAAATGTCTCCAAGCACTGTAAAGTGTCTCTGGGTGGGCAAAACCATCTCTAGTTGAGCACTACTTTAAATTATGAAAACAACACATCTCAAAATCTAATGGTACCAGAATTCCTAGATAATGTGAAACAAGCATAAAAGTCCTGACTCCATTCTACTTCCCAAAGCCAGGGCTGCAGGGATATTTTTTCATAAGTCTTTTGATAAGACAAAAACACTGAGAGGCATCACAAATAAAGATACTGGATAATGACATGTGCTTCTTGTGCCAAAAAGAAGTCAGAAATACAGATTTGGTGGGTCCACCACAGACTTAATGAGGCATGAACTCTGAGGTATGATCCACTCAGTTATCTAAGACATGAGCCAGCTAAAAACGTGAACTCTGAGCATATCCAGAAAGAATTTCAGAAGTGCAAGACAACCTTGGGGGACTGTCTTTTAACACAGTAGGCACCACTTGGCAGAGCCTGGTCGGAATCAACTTCTGTACATAGCATAAATATTTTGGACCTGATCACTCTTAAAAGGCAAATCAGATTAGACTTTTGGGAAAAAGATATCTGATGGAATGCACAAAACTCTTCTATTCCTGTGTCTCAGACTTGTTCATCCCCCACAGCACTGCAATCTCAACTTCCCAAGTGCCTCTTTGGTTGGACATGTTTTCTCTAGACTCCTGATTCTCAACCTTGACTTCATGTTACAATCATCTGGGAAACTTCTAAAATTCCCAATGTCCAGCTCAAACCCACAGTCAACAAAATCAGAATTTCTCAGACTAGGCAGCAAAGAAGAATACAATCACTTCAAAGTTCAGAAAAGTTTCAGGTGTCTGTAAAATGGTTTCTGTCATGTCAAATAGAAGCTGTGCAGAAGAAAATAAAGTAGTAGGCTGTAGAGAAGGCTTGAAAGGTCATGAAGAGTTTGGGAAGCAGCAGGACGTTTATGTGGCTTCAGCTTCCCACTTCTGACTCTGTTAGTGCTGTATTCTTCCCCAAAGTGTTCCCAGACCTATCCTGCCAGAAGCTATGTTTGTAGCCTCCATTTCCATAGCATTTTGAGTATCATTTAATATGTTCCCTAAATCCCTGGGGATGTAGCTCAGTAGCACCTTCCCTGCCTTGCAAGAGCAGGGTTCTGAGTTTGATCCCCAATGCCAGAAAAAGATGTTGGTAGATATATGTACCATATTCCGACCTTGAATTGTACCCCTGCATAACATGATCTATACAATATTCTTAGTCTTTAGACATAAGGATTCTCACCAAGGGTTCATAGACCCTCAGCTGCCTTTTGGGGGGAATGCTGAGGGATAAAGACACAATTTTCACAGATATAAAGTGGGGGACAGGGAGGAGACGTGCTTCTAGTAGACAGACTCAAAGAAAACTTCAGGATTGTTCAATAGGCTTTTATTAGCCAATGAGAAATGCACTAGGGTAGAGGTAGCATGTGTTTGGAGGAACGGCTACTATAGAGATTAAGTGGTAAAGATTCAGTTAATGAGGCACCAGATTTTCTCTACACCCAAATCCCTGTATACTGACAACTCTCCTTAGCAGATGCTGTCTTGCCCAGGGAGTGCCAGGTTATGAGTATTTAGTCCATAGCCAGGTGGTACATGACCTTCTGCACACTCCCGTGCTCCTGAGGGCACATAACATGGACATGGGGACTGTGAGATTTGGGTTACACAGCCTAGTCTCCAACACATTTTGGCTTATTCATGTCTTCTTTCTCCACAATACCTGCTTGAAAGGTAGGCACTCAAAGAGAGGAATTTGGTGGACATCTACTGGATGATATAGAAGTATTCCCAAATAAGGAGACCAAAGACAGCAAAGCACACTAGCACTTTGTCCACAGTAAAAAACCTCCAGCAATACCTTCTATCTAATGCGCTCCAAAACCTTTCACCATCACATTCCTAACTCCAGACTTCAGAGTCACTGACATAGGATCCCTACGGAAATAGCCTGGCAGATGAGTTGAGTGCTGATTCTGGAACACCGAGCATCTGAAGTACCCAGTATTCACTCAGCTTCACAGTGGAGCTTTCCCCCAGTGGAAGGAGAAACTCAGACAAGTCAGTGAGGTTTGGTACGAAGAAAACCATGGAAAGCATCGTTATTTAGTTTCCCGTGGTGTTCCACGACTTGGCTGCTCACAGAGAAAACTAAAACGGTCCAACACTGCCAGACGCATGAGGGAAGGAACCAGCAACCTCCGGGACATAATGATGATGGAGCTTGCTTTGCGAAGTCCAGACCAACTTCATGGTAAAGCTGGGTCATTCCCATTAGTCTGCCCTGTGCTCCAGTGCGTATCATGAAATATCCCAAAGGTAATACATAGGACCCTGACTAAATGACGGGGAGGAGAAGGGAGCCCAGCGTTTGCCACACAAACCTGCCCTCGCCCTTTTCAGAGCGTGAAGCCAAGCAAGTGGGAAGAGGGGGACACCTTGGCTGAGTAGTACTTATGACGCAGAGGAAGTGGAAGAACCGGAAAACCTCCAGCCAGCTCCTTGGAGTCTGGCAGCTGCTCTGTCCCCTTTCCCGTTCCTGGATTGATGCTTGTTGCTGAAGTCCCGGGGCTGTGGATTGATTACACTGCCTCTTTGTTCGGCTCTTACAATAACAATTTGTATATAAACGCCATTTGACATGTTGGACTCTTTCGGCTGTTCTAAGACTTGAGGGAACTTAAGACACAGTTGTACGAGCTGGAAAAGTGACAGAGGCAGCACCTAAGAACAGCGTCTTCTTCCAGCAGCTCTCTGGTGTCCTATGATGCCGGAGTCTGTTGAAGACGGGCAGACTGTTTATGGGTCTTTCTCTGCGCACTCTATTTGCTCCAATGCACAACTAAGACACCCTCACTAAATGGGAGGGGTAGGGGGAGGGGAGAGAGAGGACAGACCTACTCCAGAGCAGGGAGCATTAAGTTTTGATGATCCAAACCCAGGGCTGAGTCCTTCCATTGCCATTTCCCACTTGAGCAAATCACTTTTTGAAGCTCCTCACCTAGAACTCGACTTCCGTAGCGCAGTAACCGCACGTGGAGCTGTGGGTGAGTCTCGCAAAACTGCGATGGCAAATACAGACTCCAGCAAATGAGTCAGACCCACCTTCACTAGGCGAGATTTCCTTCCTTCCTCACTAGCGCGGATCACGACCCGCACGTCCTCCCCCAAGCGAGCCCAGGTCGGAGCTCGCGGCCAGTGGCCCCGGTGGCCGCGGAGGGACCGAGCGAGCACGGCCGGCCGGGGCAGGAGGAGCGTGTGCGCGCCGCGCCGGGGGCGTCGCTTTAAGAGCGGCCGCAGCGGAGCCTCCGCCTCTCTGTCCGCGGAGCGCGGCGGTCACCTGGGTCCGCCGGAGCTGGAGCCGGAGTCGAGCAGCAGGGCTCGCCCGCCGGAGCCGGCCGGAGAGCGGGTCGGGGGCCGGGGCCGAAGCCGGAACCGGCCGCCCTGCGGGAGGATGCGGAGGCGCCTCCGCGCGGCGTTGCTGCTGCTGCCGCTGCTGCTGCCGCGGGCGCTGGGGGTCGGCCGCCCGGAGCCGGAGCCGGAGCCGGAGCCGGAGCCGGAGCCCGAGCACCGGCCGGCGCAGCCCTTCGACCTGCTCTACGCCGGCGGCGTGGCCGCCTACTACGCCGGGGACTTCGAGCGCGCCGTGCGCGACCTGGAAGCGGCGCTGCGCGGCCACCGGCGCCTGCGGGACACCCGCGTGCGCTGCGCCCGCCACTGCGCCGCGCGCCGCCCGCTCGCGCCCCCCGGCGGCGTCGGCCCCGGCCCGGAGCTGCGCGTCTTCCGCGCTCTGCTGGGGCGCGCGAGCTGCCTGCGCCGCTGCCAGAGCCAGCAGCTGGGGGGCCCCGCGTCGCGCCACCGCGCCAGCGAGGATGTGCTCAGCGACTTCCAGCGCAGGGTGCCCTACAACTACCTGCAGCGGGCCTACCTCAAGGTACGAGGGCGCTCCCCACACCCTTCCGCTTCGGCTCCGGACCGCTTAGCTTTAGACTGCCGCTTTCATGCCGGCTTTGTAATGCATGGGGGTCAGGAGTGTGACTAGAGACGCCTGGTAGGCCGAGCTGAGGAACCAAACTTTAAGAGCTTGGACAAGTCTTTTTTCTCTCAGCATCAGTTTCTCCAGAAAGGAGGCTAAACTAGCACTCTGGGAGGCTGAGGCAGGAGAACCCCAAATTTGAATTCTGTGTGAGAAACTTGGCTGATTTAGCAAGACCTTGTCTTAAAATTAAAACAAGTAAAAATAAAAATTAAAGGCTGGGTACGAGGCAGGTCACTGTGAAGACCATCAGTTCCTTCTCCAGCGCCACTAGGAAGAAGGGGGTTGGGGATGCTCTGTTGATAAAGTGATGTTTACTCAAGCACTTGAGCGCAGTGGTGAGGCTTGGCTGGGCCTGGCCTACGTGGGTCACGTCTTGGACACCTCTCCTCCTCCTCTCCCTTGGCCCTTCTGTACTGCATCTTGCACTTTCGCACTGAAGTTCAACAGAAGGTGTCTTCAGGACCAGAGAGCAAAAGGACCAGCTGTTGTTGAATACGTTTGCGTCTTTCTCTCCACGTACATAGAGTATAGATGAAAGGCTTCAGAGAAAGCGGTGATGAGGAAGTGTGAGACTTTCGCAGGACATTGATGAAGGGCCTCCGATTCCTGGGAGTTTGTACTGGACTTAACATCAGGTGTCCAGCTTTCAGGGTTTGTTTTTGTGTATGTAACTTCCCTGAAGTTTACCGTAAGGAACTGATGTGTTTTCCACAGCTACCTCTTTGAATCCCAGGATTTAGACTGAGACCCTGGATTCCTGTCCATCCACACTCATTTTGCCCTAAATGTATGCCCTTTCTTTCCTCTTCCGGATTGGTCCATATCAGTGTCATTGCCAAGGCTACTGGCAGGTTGGCTGGGGGCACTTGCAGATGGCCACATTGCGTTTCTGAGAAGATGGGAATCACACATCATATTCAGATGACCCAGTGCCTTTAGTCACTCAGTCCATGAAGTCTCTGCCAGTAGAGGTGATGAGACTGTGAGGTTTCTGACAGGTAAAGGTGTCCACATAGTCACGGCTGAGACTAACTCTTCACTTTTAGTTTACTATGACTAAGACCCTGGAGTTTACTAGTCTGCTGCCTTGGGCAAGAAATGAAGAGAAAGCCCTAATCTTTTCCAGGAATTGTCTTCCACCAGCTTGTACCTCACGGACTTGCTGAGGCATGCATTAAGGATTGCTTGGTTTCTTTTAAGTAGGTGGCAGTTTCTGGTGGTCCTCTAGAAATCAGACAGTTTGGGGTGGCAAGGGGAGCTGAAAACATGACTGCAAAGGTGCACAGGGCCTGCACAGGGCCTGTAGCTGGGAAGCCTCAGGAGTCTCCCCTGTGAGACTGGCAGGCTTGAAGATGGATGGTTGTGTTGCACGTGGTGGACAGACCTTGCTTTCTCAGGTCAGGGGAAGGAATGCATATTTGTGTTTGGTTTTACAAAAATAAATACCAATGAGGTAAGTGTCAATAATGCGGTTCTGTTAGGTTCTGTAATTATGTTGGGTGTACTGCTGATGTTAACATCCGTGAGTCAGGTCCCTCTCCTGTCCCTGATTGGAGGTCAAAGGAGGTGAAACCATAGCTTTTAATAGGTCCAAACTTTGGAATGAGTTAAACATTAGAACAAGTCACACATAGATGTCTTTGTAGGGGAACTGCTGGGAATCGTGTGATGAATCAAAGAAATGGAAGAAATTCTTTAAACACCTTTGCCTTTGTGTGTTCATTTCTCTTCTGCCAGCCGTAGTCTTGGGGTCAGGAGGAGCCTCATATCCTCTCGCTACTTCCCTCCACTATGATGGGGCAAGTGTTTTAGATCCACATACTTGATACTCTCTTAAGAAAGAAATAGTTTTACTCCTTTGGAGATTAGTTTTTGGTGGTTAGAGTTTGTTAACTTGTAAAGCTGTATTATTCTTCTTCTCGTGGGCCTCCTAAAACGTCACAGTTCTAACTATTGCTTGCTTTCCTAGGCATTTTATACACATGCATGTGTGTGAAAACACAGATACACCCATATACTTCTCAAATAATAAAAAACACTCTTAGGCTATGAGAGCTCTGGGTTCTGGGGTGTTTACTGATAGAATGGAGAATTCCTTGCATTGCCTGGATGTGATCACAGTACCTTATATTACTGTGTGACTTTTGACCTTGACCGTGTAGATGGCAGTTAAAAAACCTGATAATGGAATAGCTTGATTTCACTGAAGACCAGAAAGCTTCACAGAGCTAAATAAGTACAGTTATTTTTTGCTAGCAGGTTTACTAATTGAAGAAGCTCTCTGGAGACGCGCAGCTTCTCCCCCAGTCCTGGTTGTCGAGGCACTGAAGACAAAGGTCCTGGATGGTGGTTTGTGCCGGAGAAGAAACCCAGCCTGTGGTGAAACCTGAAACCCACTGCATTAAACTCCTCTTTTTGTAGAGGATGAAAGGGAATTCTGGAGAGGGGTCTTGTTCTGTGTCCCTTGTCTGGTGACAGACCAACGCAGAATAATGACATGAGCTCCGGGGCAGGGACTTGGGATTTGGGCCCTGTTGGTCTGGGTCTGTAACCCTGCAGTGCACATGGTGATCTTTGATTGCTTCAGGTTCTAGCAGATGCTACATTCCCCAGAGCTCTCCTTGAGCCAGATTTGGACAGCTCCGGGGATGAGCAGGTCCTTGTTCTGCAGGGTTACAGACACTCTCTGCAGTTTCTATTGCGGCCCATTCCACGGAATCCATCTCTCAAGTTGGCATGTTGGGTGTTTGCCTGAACAACTCAGCACAGTCATTGTACCTGGCCCCCATCCACAACTTTTGGGGAAGGCTAGGACAAGTCTCTTCAAACTTTTGATTTTTATCATTCTGGATCATAAGATATATGCTACAAGTCATGATTCATAGCCCAGAGCCTAACATAGAGCTTTTATCTTAGCATTCTCTGCTGAGAAAGCCTCAGTAGTTTTCTTTCACTGCTACGCAGAGTCCAAATAGTTTAATCCATCACCATCCTTCCTTAACTTGGCCACCTTGCAGCCTGAGAGGAACAGTGGTTGCTTTGTCATATGTCTAACACCTTTACAGCATGTGGCCTTCCAGAATCCTCTTTGGGAAGCATGCAGAGTGTGGGATAGGACAAGGAAGAGCTTCAGATGTGTGAACAAAGGGCGTATGTCTTTTGAGCCTCAGTCATTCCACCTGGAAAATGGGATACTTCTCGGTTGCGGCTGAGTTGTAAGAGATGACTGACCTATGGCGTCCAGAGCAGGATCTGATTCTCCACAAACACTGGAAGTGCATTTCCTCTTATCAATACTTATAATGGTAATCTTTCCTTCTCCTTCTTTACTGTCAAGTCCTAACTATACAAACGTAACCGACCTATTTTCTCTGAGCCTGTCCTTATTCCCTGTGCCACTCCCAGGAGTCTGTTACGTCCACGCAGCAGGGGAGATTTTCACTTCTGTCATTTTCTTTCTTCATTTTGAATCGTGTTTTGGACACTGGTCACCTGCTGTCCAGCACCCTGGAATGAAGAACTGTAATGTACATTACAGTTCACATCTCCTGTGATAGGGATTCCCAGATCTGGGTGGCTACTAGCTAGGTAACGTGGGGGACATTCAGGGTGGTTTAAATTTAGACAGGGAGAGCTACTGTAAATATCTTCAGAACAAGGTGGCGGCAGTACCTGCTCAGTGTATGACTGTGAAATTTACGAGCAAGCATGTCCGAGGGGTGGAGAAGTTTCCATCAGATTAGTTTCTCGTTTCTCTGAATGGTGCATTGGGATGGAAAGGGACAGTACCTGTCTGATTCTCAGGCTGCTATTCACCAGCTCTGGATCACATGACAAACACTCTCAATCTCTTTTCAAAACTCGGTCCTTACTGCTTGGAACGGTGCTTTAGAAAACTCTGGGTGCACTGTGTGGCCTACATTTGCAGAATTTCATTTAGTGGGAAATAAATATTTTCCCTTTCTTATCTGGACCCTGGATAATTAGATATGGTTTGATAGTGTCTGTTCTTTTCTCTCACTGTGCTGAGAGTAAAATTAAGGAAAAAACAAGTTCCACTTATGTATTTATTTATTTTACAACTTTTACTGAAAGCAACTTTGCGCTATATGTTTTGTATCTGGTATTTTGTGTCCTTTGGTCTTTTCTTTTCTTCTTAGGATTAATGGAGGGAAAAGAAGAATTATTGTTCAATTAGGCACGTCAGTCTCCCTTCCAAAGTCATCATGCTAGAATTCCTTGATCAAATTTTTTGGTGGCTTATAGAAAAGAAGAAAAGCAGCCTCAAGTTATTTCTTCCCATAATTATGCTTTTTTGACTGCTTTCTCTTCCTAGAGCAAGTGCCCTAAAAGAGAGAATGAAAACTTACACAGTGGTATCGTTCTGAAGCCGCTAATGCAAAGCAAAACTAGAGTACATGAGTTTTGTCCTCAACCTGTTCCATGAAGAGGCTGAGTTTTGTCAACCTGAAATCACTGTTCTGAAATTATTCTGATGCTATTTCCTCAGGAGATGACCCTTTTTCTCTCTTACACTTGAACCTTTACTAGTGCATGAAACATCAAAAAGTACTGGTCACCGTCGACATCCCAGGCCTAAGAAAGAAGGCTGAGTAGCTCTCTGTCTAGCCGCTTCCCGGGCCTGTGCATTTGAGTAGCCCTTGTTCTTCATAGGAGTTGCTCATCTGTCCAAATCTTCCCTGCTTTCCATCTGCCATGCATTCCCTCATCAACACCCGTGCCAGGGAGGTGTGTGATTCCATTACATGGTAGCAGCTGCTCACAAGTCACCTTCTCTCACCCTGGGGGAGTCAGGATTCCTTTACAGGTTTTAATAAAGCACAGAACTAAACTGATTGTCTCTCTGTTTCTATAGATCCCATCTCTGGGAATCGAGTGGATTCTGACACTGATTTTATTTGCTTACTGATAAATTCCCAAAGGGTAGCAGGGCGAAATCATTTTGGAAATGTTTGACAAACTGTCGCCTTGCTTTATGTATGGGATTAGACGCATTCTGAAAATTGATGATTTTCAACTAAATGAAAAGTCATCAGATCTGACAGTGCTTCTTTCGCAAGGCCAAGGAATTAAGTAGACTGAGTTTCTTAGAACTACAGATATTAAGGCTGGAAGGGATTCCAGAAGAGCATTGTCAAATCAAATACTTTTATAGAATTTGGGCAGTGAAGCAGGAATGAGAAAGAGAGGATAAGTATTTTGTTCAAGAAATATGATCTAATTACTGGAGTTATAAAAATGCCTTAGCTTGAAGATTGTGTCTAGGTATCTCCTTAACAGGACCTCACCTCAGAATGATGAATCAAGGAGGTGAGAAGTGGAGCTGGCTGCAGAATGTGGGTGCTGTAATGTGTAGTTCTGCAAAGGGGACACGACTTCCTCCTGAGGGGACACCTGGGGGTCAGTGGCACAGGGAGGCCCACGGTGACCTGGCTGCCCCTGGAGTGAGCAGTCACAAGGCTTACCCTCTTGGGCCTTCCTCTCCACCCTGTGTTTTCACTCACCAAATTCCTAGGTCATTCAGCCAAGAGTCACAGTTGTCTGGTGGAAAATTTTTTCTTTCTCATTAGGAACAATAATTCCATCCATCTCTCTCTCTCTCCCTCTCTTTTTTCCATTCAGCTTTCTTCTGGAATTCTTTTTTCGGCCTTTTAATTCATCCCTTCTTTCTTACTGTCTGACTTTCAAGCTGTGTAATTTCTACCAGACCTGGTCATCATTTGCCAAGTAGCTAGACACATCTTTTAGAAAACAGTTTGGAGCAGTCTTCATCATGATGTGTCTGGTACCGTCAGCGTGATTTTCTGTTTTCAGTGCTGCAGAGGGCTGTGGACTTCAATCGGAAGATGCCAATCTCTCTTGACCTCACTCTGTTTTACTATGCCACATAGAGTTTGACATCTATTTCCTTGCTTTTGTTCCAGCCTGACCCATCGTTGTCCTGTTGGTCCCTGACATGGTAAAAATACATCTGGAAAAGAGAATATTAAAGTGACTTTTGGGGTAAGACAAAAGAAGATGGTAGATATACCTTCTGGTTTCTGATTATAATAAAATTCAAGCCATAAGGGCTCTTATTTACTTTTATAAACCATTGCAGACGTCTGCTTCAGGGATTCACACTTGTAGGCCCTTCCACTGAACCATATCTGGCTCTACTTCCTTGTAATTTGCTTTCGATTCTGTTCCTTCCTTCACTTGTGTAGTACCTGAGTGGCAGTTGGAAGATGAAACTCTTCCCACTCACTCACTCCTCATCTTTCCATAACTGCCCAGTATTTCATTCATAGACTATAGTGTTCCTATTTTCCTATTTTATAGATGGGAAAATAAAGTGTAAGAGAGCACTGGGTTGCCCAGGTTAACATATAATATCTTCTCTCTAAGCTGTGATGAAAAAACAAAGTCAATCTTTCATACATTATACTATGTTTCTTAAGAGTCAGAATTACCTCAGATTGAGATCTGCTGGTTTAAGATTTACTTATATTTAAGATGTGTGGACATCACAATTAGATAGAAAAGCTAGAGTTAGAATTCAAGAACCTACTTCCACTCCCACCTCTGTGACCACTTCCTTTGATCCTGATAAGGGACTATATTAAAGTAAGATTTCTTTACTCAATGATTTATTGCCAAATTGGAGAACTATTTTTATTGGGCTTTTAGCTGTTCTATTAATGATAGGGAGAGTAATTTAACCCAAAAACCATTGTAAGAAGTTTGTTTATCCCCTCCTCCAGCTTCTTCTGTGATTTTCTGTGACTCTAGGTAGCTTGGCCAGCTCGCTTAAGTACACCCAGCTCTGTGATTCTGACCACATATACTGGATATGCAGAGAATTCAGGAATTGGGAAAAGAGTCCAATTAGATGGCCTGGAGCTCTTTCTGAAATTTTCCTCTTCAGGAAAGTTTAAAAGAATGGAAATGGAATATCTATGTGGGCAGGAAAAGGAAACAAAAGTAGTTTTTGTGGAGGAAATGATCCTAAGATGGAATATTCTAGAGGGGCTGATTATAGTTTCCAAAAAAGGTGTTTTGGATGTACAGATAAAAGCAACAATGACAGCTTTATAAAATATATGGAAAGAGAGCTCTGTTTGCATGAAAAAGGATAGGCCTTGTCCCTCCCTCTCATCTCAAATGCACCCTGATGCATATATGAAACAGTCAAATTTAAACCATCCCTTTCTATACAGAGAAAACTGAATAGCATCAAGTCATCCAGAAATGTGATGGAAAACTGGGTCAGATGCAAAGACACTGACTTCCCCTCTTGTGATAGCATCACTGGTACAGCTCCTGAGACTCACACTGAAAATAAAAACTCAGCACAATTATGATGACATGCATAGCATGGCCATTACCTTACTTCCTAAATGAAAGAGACCACGAAAATGAGGCCACCATCTCACTATGCATGTTATTCCTTCTACTGCTATACTTCCTGCTTCTAAGAAAGATGCAGAGTTGCAATGAGAAGAATGATTAAGACAAAGAGTCTTTTGAGGAAGGGAGATGAAGGAGTCAGACCCAGAAAGAGGGAGATCCCCATGTCACAATGGCAGAAGGTCAAATCACTCCTCGTCATCTTTCTGAGACTCATTATCTGCAAATAATGGGTTTAGCTGAGTGCAGAAGAGCCCTGCTGGCGATGGCAGTTGTAATTGCATTGAGGAGAAATGGATAAAAGCAAAAGATATAATACAATAAATGCATCCCAAACAAAGAATCTCCCAGCAAATGTGGAAGTGCAGGGGAATAAGCTCATCCAATTTTGATCTGCTATTCTTGCTTGATGATAAATATTTACCTTAGATTTTCCCAATTTATTTCCCATTTATTTTCAATAAATGCAGATGTAGAAGCAGCATGCAGTTGAGGATCCAGACACTTATCCTAACACCAGATTCAGCCATTTAGAAAAACAACCTCAAATATAGAGTAAAGACTAATCTAGTAGACACCATACAACTTATTTTCCTACTGAGGCAAGAGCTATTTCTTAGTAGCATTTTAAAAACTGAACCTAGGATAAGCATTAGATTCTAATATATGACATTTATAAGTGCCACTAGGGATAGACCCTCGTTGCCAGTATTGCTGCAGAATTAGCCAATAATCAACTAACCAGTGGAGTCTTGATAGTTCATAGGCCTGTAGGTATGTATACTACTGCTGGTGATTAGCTCTCTCTTGCAGCAAGCTTTCTTGTGGGTTTTAGAGGTTTAGCAGTATCTCTGTCCTTTAAATCCTAGATGTCAATAATAGCACATACTATCTTCTCTCTAAGCTGTGATGAAAAAACAAAGCCAGTCTTTCATACATTATACTGTGTTTCTTAGGGGTCAGAATCGCCTCAGATTAAGATCTGCTGATTTAAGATTTACTTATATTTAAGGTGTCTGGACATCACATTTAGATGAATACAATTGAAGTTTCCAACAGTATATACTAGATGACATCTTGTCCATTGTGATATCACAACAACTAATAAGTTTGGCTGTGGTGTGGGATCCTTTATCAGAAGAAATACGGTACTTTGGAACAGGAGTCTCTTTTCTCTAAATACAAGGAACTGGGCTTATATCCTGTGACTGGTCCTCCGTGGTTGCAGTGGTCCTGTTTGTTGAAAAGATCGCACTGTCTGGTTTTTCCTTCTCTTGTCCCAGTGTGACAGAGCAGATTGCATTAGCAGTACAGGCCCATGCCACTTGGATGTGAACTGCAAACTCCAGAATTAATATATGAAGTTTCTTGGGGTAATCTCTGCATCACTTATCGTCACAGGAAACAATATAACCCTGTTTAGAAATGCCAACTTCGAGAAGCCTGAGAAATGGGAAAGTCAGAGGGCAAAGGAAAAAAGAAAAGACCTGGAGACTCAGATACAGATACAAGAGAAAGAAAGGGAGACAGACAGGTGTGCATCATTAGACAGAGATAAAGAAAGAGGGGAAAGGATGGGGAGATTAATAAACAATTAGGAAGTAAAGCAAGACCAAAACAATCAAACTGAAGTCCAAGCAAGGTGTCAGACACGAATACAGGCTTGGATGTTGCGCACTCTGTTATCTTTTTGTCTGCAAATAAAGTAGTAATTCTGAAGCAGCTATCGATCCCTTTTTGCTATGACTAATGCCCATTTTCTGTTTAGACACTTCTGTCCTAGCAAAGCTCAGGACAGCAGATCTACCCAGTTTTCTCACTGAGAGAGAAGAAAAGAATTCCAGAGGCCAGCAGTCTCAGCCCTTCAAATACCAGAGAGCAGTTTGGGGGAAGATAATTTTTCCATGGGTGGGGACAGAGTGAGAGAGACAGTTACAAGAAAATTCAAAGGACCTACAACCCAGATCAGCTGCACATATAGTTCACAGTGAGGTTGCATTCCTGTGAGAATCTGCTGCCCCAGCCGAAGGGATGGGAGGAGGACCTGGGCTCTCAGGACAGAGAAGTTCCTGGTGATGAATTGCCGGCCCAAGCACTGTTTACCTCATGCTCTGAAGCGTGGTTAGAAGATGAAACACAGCCAAAGTGAGACGGGGATAGCATCTCAACAATCAACCTAAAATTAGCCTACTTTCCCAAATAGAATTTAAAGAATTTATTGAACCATTTGAGCTGCAGTCTTCTGTTTTTAGGCCTTGGAGATCCAAAGATAACTAAAACACTTGGTCCACCTTTAAGCAGATCATGTTCCCCTGAAGGAAGAATACATATCCGTCTGTATTAGTCCTTCAGATGAGAAACTGAAGCCCCACTGTGTGATTATGCTTGCCAGTTCAAGGACCCTTTGTATCAAAGCAATGCAATCAGAGAAGCAACAATTTTAAAATGCAGAATGGATGACATCATATCAGTATATTAGTAATTTTTTACATTTTGATAGGAAAAAATTCATTAAACCAGTATAATTGAACTTGTGTGCATGACTACTTAGAATAAACAAAACCACCTAGAGAACAATTGTTACACTTTGGAAACCAGATCATAATATCTTCTTGACACAGTTTGTTTGTATAATAGTTTACAAAGAAACCTGACAATGGAAAAATAACATTTCCTTTAATAGACATAAAATATCCCTGAAAATAAACACTTAGGGTTACTGTTGGGGTGGTATATTTTATAACAATTTTATTTGTTATGATAGATATCATTTATTGACTATTACTGTTTCAGGTATTTTGCTCTAAGATTTTCATAAATTTTCTTACTACTTTCTCATGACAGCCCCAAGATGAATATTGTAGTATAATCTTCACTTTTCAGGAGGGATGCTGATGTTGGAGAAGTTAAATAATTACATGCCTAGAATTATATTGCTCATGAGTAACAGCTGTTCTAGGCAGAGCAGAGCATGGATTCCTGAGGGAAGATGAAGTACAGAACAATTACTTTAAAATGTGTTGTGATAAATGAAGATAATTATTCATAATGTAGACACAGGAAATTAGGGAACACAGAAAACCAAGTTTGGCCTGTTTCATTTGAGATACTGGTCTCAGGTTTCATATTGTGTGGGGGAGTACAGGCTTACCAGCCTCTACATCACCAGGCTAAAAGAGAAATAGTCCTCTTACTGGAATTGGGATTTTTACTGTGTTAATAAAAGTTCTCTTTGCCCTCTGCCCCATTCTTCACTCTGCCATCCTCTGACTTCTCGGCATCTTCAAGATTGTGGCCTCTCCTTAGCATTACTAAATAAGTGAACCACGTTCAAACACATTCCAAACTTTTTCTGTTTTATATTAATAGATACAATCTCTTCCCACAGACCAGCACATCTTGGGAATTTAAAAGCCCTTTGAGCCTTTTCACCACCCTGAACTCATGCACGTAGGGCAGATGCTCTAACACTGAGAGTCATCAAACATCAAAGGCACCAAGAATGAAAATGCTTCTTGTGTTAACAGGCAGGTGGAAGAGAAGCTCCGATTTTTAAAAGACAGAAATCAAGAAATTGAGGCTTCATCCGCATTTCATCGGGTCAGGGCAGTTTTGGGCCAGATGGTTTACAGGAGCTCTTGTATATTTATGAGCTTAAGATTCTGAAAGTTTTTAGTGCCAACTGGTACTGTCAACAATGTCCCCAAGGGAAGGAAAAATCAATGAGATAGTAATGTACCCTTCATGTACATAATGTATCCTTAATGACATAAGTGGAAAGGAAATAAAGGAAACTTTAACAGTTATAGAGAGGGAATATACCCAATATGGCTGATACTGGTCCTCAACTTTGAATACCAAGTCACCTCAAAATACAGTCGGAAGAGGAGTCGTACTAGTATTTAATTTAATGGTGCCTCAAGAGAAAAAAAAAAAAAAACATATGCAAGGAGACAAAGAAGAGAGATAAAAGACTCACAACTATGTTATATGAGAATCTGACATGACTAAGTAGACTAGTGAAGAGAAGAGAAGGGACAACCCAAAATCTTCTCGATCACCATTTGGGACAGTTTACTCCTGATTCTGACCCTTCATGGAGGGGAGCCATTAGAGTGAAGTAAAAGAAGTTTCAGAGAACAAGGTCTTGGTCCAATATGAAAGACTTTCCCCACATGACAGCTGTCCTCAGATAGATTGGGAAGGCCCAGGGGAATGTTTCAAATATGAGTCAGACTCATGCCTAGCAGGGAAGTCGCCCTGAAGGCTCAGGCACAAGGCTGATGTTGAAATAGTGAAGTGTCTAATGTAGAGTTGATATGACTTCCTGACTTTACGCAGTAGAATGTATGGTTTACCCACAAACGACTTGTAGGAAATGTTCTACAGTTCTGTAGCTTGCCTTTTCATTCTGGTAAATGTAATCATAGATAAGGGTCACTACATACTCCCTGTAAATAATTTACATAATTGGAAAAGGTAAAGTAAATAAACAGCATCAAGGCCTTAAAACACACAAGCAAGCACACATTCACATGCTGATGGCAGTAAGACCATCCACATGTATGGTCGGCATTAATCTTTAACTTTTGATTCCGTTCTCCCTGAAGTAGCATCTGAAACGGATTTAGCTGTGGTTACAGGGTAGCACTGGAGATTTTTAAGATAAATGTTACATTGATTACAACTGACCAGTGTATCCATGCTTGGAATTCAGAGTGGGTACACTTCTCTCAGCAAGTGTGTCATTATATACTAAAGAAAAACAACTTCGTTTACAGAGTCTTTCCAGTCCTATTCTGATTTTCTTCATTCGCTTGCTGTCTGGAGTGCAGTATCCAAATCTGGAGGTGTTCTACACTGTAGTTCAGCTCCTAAGCCTTTTCTGAGTTTTAATTCCCAATTTTACATATGGGTTGCTAGTGTTTTCACAAGACATCGTATTTAAGAATGTATACAAGATAATTGAATACATTTAAATAAAGCAGAGATGAAGGTTATTTAAAGGATCTTAGTATGTAAAATAATATTCAGGAGTATATAAAGATTGTCTTTATTCAGCCCTCCCTGCACTAGCGTTTTCCCACACTCAAGTTGGGAATGGGTGGAGTACCTGTTATCAACACTAGAGAAGAAGCCAATGGGAATCCAGGGCAGGAGAGACTGTTATAGGTGTCCAGGATTTCTGAAACTAAGCTGAGACCAAGGTGGTGTAGGATATACATCACCCCTGATCCCATGGTGTTTGCCTTGGGTACAATAGATAAAAATGCAGAAATGCCAGCAAACTTTCTACCTGCTCTATCTGCCTTTCCTTGGCCCTTTTACTAAAGAGTACATGCTTTGGGGGTTAGTTTTTGGTCTGTGCCTGTTGACATTTCCAAGTAGGAAGATTCTCCAGCACCTGTCTGGGATGTATATAGACAAAAAGGAAACCCAGGAATCCCACCACTGTATTGACCAAGAGCTTAAACTCCCAGCGAGTCCTTTCTTGTTCAGTTTTAGGAATAGCTTGTGTTTGTATGTTGTATTATATTCAGAAATTTTAGTTGTTTTTAAGGGAAGGTATAGGAAAAAATAAGTTTATGCCATCTTTTCAAATGTTTTAATTTGTTTACTTTTTTGTGGTGCCGGGGATCAAACTCAGGATGCCACCTTTTTCAGACTCAGAAGTCTTTTTTTTTTCTTTTTTTTTAGGTTTTTTGAGACAGGGTCTTGCTTTGTGGTTCAGGCTGGCCCTGAGCTCAGCCTCAAACTCACATCACAGCAATCCTCCTGCCTCTGCCTCCCGAGTGCTGGGATTACAGGCGTGAGCCACTATGCCCGGCCAGAAGTCTTTTTCTGAACTAGAGTGAGGATGTTGAGTGACCTCTAAATGATGATGATGGCAGTGATATTCATAAGAATTAACACTAGTTAGTTCAAATGTCAAAGTCTAGTAGGACTTTGTTATTAGTATTTTGCTATAAAACTTTCTGATTTCTAATTAAGCCACTAATCAATTTTCACCACCCACCACCTATACATTAACCCCAAGTTGACCAACTGGATCATGTGTTTATTTCACACGTCACTCTTTGCCATGCCTGCTCATGACATGTGAGGGAGTCACAGGTGAACCACCATCAACCTGACCCATCATGTGATGATAGACTCATGAGGAGGCTTCTCTGCAACATTGGTTGATTCTTTATGAATAAGTAAATATTTGATCATGCTATTCTGTATGTCAGCAGAATAGCCAGCCAAGATTTAGGAGCCAGTGTAATGGTGCACACCTGTGTGCCAGCTCTTCAGGAGGGTGAAGCAGAAAGATTGCTGGAGCCCAGAAGTTCGAGGTCAGTCTGGGAAAAATGAGATTTTGTCTCACACAAACATGTATAGATTTAGCTATTTTATATCAAAAATAATCACAAGATTTTGAAAAAGAGCAAAATCATCCTAAAGAATGATTGTGTTTTCTCTAACCCATTGTCTCAGAATATAACATTCCAGTAATCATTACTTCTTAAATTCCAGATTATCATGTGTGAATGCCTGACCTGAATATGTAAGTGTGCCTGTGGTTGATTATTTGAGTCTTGGCACTTGACTGACATTTCAGTTCTCAGAACTATGAGAATATGGATTTTTCACTATAATTCTTTGCAAAATTGGATATTTAGAAATACATCAATAATTAAAAGTACAATTTTGTGTTGATCACATAAACAATATCTGATAAAGTTTTAAAAGGTTCTTTCATGAGAATACAAATTTTGTAGGTAAATTTTTGATTAATCATATCAGATTGGATGGAATAATAGTTTGGAAATTTATGCTGTAATTCTAACTACAACACTAACTTTGCAGCACTTTATTGCAGTTAATCTTGAGTTCTAGTGTCTATTATTATTATTATTATTATTATAATGCTAGAGATTGAACCCAGTACCTTGTGTTGTGTCTGTGTTCTTCCACCAAGATACATCCTTACTCTATGTCTTCATTTGTAAAATCAGGTGACTGGATGTATAGTCTTGAAAGTCTTTAAAAGCTCTTGTATATTTTAATGATTGGCAAAATATTTCCACTGATATATTCATTAAATTGTACTTAACTGTGAAATTCTCATCAGTTTTTATCCTGTATTCTACCCTCAGTACTAAAAATTATGACATTTAGACACTAAATAACCGACACTGAATATATGAGAGGAAAGCCACATGGGTAAACCCTCACCAGTCATGCAAATGATATTTGGTAGCATAATTGACAGGCTGAAGAAATAATTTAGGCTCATCACTCAAGTGAAAAACTAACTCAGAGCCTCCCCTATAACCATGGTGTTAAGAAAAGTATTGTACTTACCGTACAGTTCTGCAGACTGTCCAATAAGATGATACAAATTAGTAGGCACAATTCATTTCAGCTTTTATCTTTTAATTAATTTTGTAGCTTGAGATTAACACACCTTATTTTTATTAAGAACCAGGTATACAGTCAGATTCTAGAACATGAAGACTGACCCCATAGACTTCCACAAAAGACAGTAATGTTTTTTGGACTCGGTTTATCTTACTGTAAACAGCTACTGCTAATGTTTATAGCTGATGCACTAAGTATGCAGCCAAGGCAAAAGAAGAAGAAAAGTGTTTTGAGTATGTTCAAGTTCTTTATAACGGGTTGTAAAAATTAGGACATGTCTCATTCATAGGTTAATTTGTTTCATTTGTAAAAGTGTTTTACTTTTTAAAAATGCTTTTACTGTGTTAAATTTTTTTTTAAATTTTCACAAAACTGTTTATTTTACTGTAACAATGACAATGCCCATAGTGCCAATACTACACCTGAAAATATTTTTCCAGGAGCCTTTCAGCTTATGTAAATCAGATACATAAAATAATATATATAAATAGTTTTTTTTGTCCTTCAAATAATATGTGCAGATATTTCTTTTTGTCCTTAAAATGTTTAAGGGCTTTGACCTTCAGTGCATTTGTGAGCCATGAATGCCTTTATCTTTGGGGAGTGGGGAGTAAAAGGGAAAATTGCCTTTGGAGCCACACTGGGATCAGGAATCATTACACAAGGCCAGTGGTCTGAGTATTTGTGGCTTTTTGTTTTTAATTCCTTTGATAAGATCGAATGAGATTATCGAGCTGTTTGTGGAAAATCTCAGATCTGTGACTTCTAGTAAAACCTTTTGGTTATGATATCTGAAGCAGAACAAAGAGAAAAGAAAGTGTCAGTCCATGATGTGAGTTTGAATCTGCTCTATAGTACATGTATAGCTTTACTTTTTTCCATATCAGGCATGACAATAGTTACGTACATGTGTGTGTGTTAATCTCCTTTGTGGATATGAGTTGATTTCTTACTGACATCTTCGTTGAACTGTGTGTGGGAAGTCAATGCATTATTTCTGATTTCCAAGAGTGTGGAAAGAACCGATGCTGGAAAAATCAGAGCAGTTCCTATTTGTGAGTTATGAGGCACATCAAGATGAATTCAGATGTAGTACATCTCAGCGCCCTGATTTCACTTTGGAGCAATGTGAATTAAAGTGACAACTGGCATAATCATCTCTCCCGTGTGTATTGTTTTCAAATTTGTGAACTGTGCTAGGGTTTCCGTATATCCCCATGGGAAAGCATAGACTCAGTGACTTTGCTGGTCAGGTGCTGCTACTGCAGCAGAGCTGCGAGTCCATAGAAGACTTTGGACTCCAAGACCAGCATTGGAACTTCTTACAGACACAAAGCTCCAAAATGCTATGTATTTCCATTTCAGAGCCTCAGTGATGCCACTTGTGTGTCTCTGTCTTCTCTGATATGTGGTATTTCCAATCTGAAAGAGATCATAGCTCATTTATCCCGCTGTGTAGTATTTGAAGGCCTTTGGACCTGTTAGTTTTCTGTGCTCAGGGAATTGGTAGTCATTGAAGGAGCTGGGTGTATGATACTGTCCTTAGCCGGAAGCTGACACAATGACACAGCCACCTGTGGGATCCCCCAAGGTCGTTCTCTCTGATGTGGGATCCACATTTCCTCCCCTGTCTGGATCTTCTTGGGTTCTGCTCCTAGTTGTCCATTACAACTAATGGAGAAGGTGGTTGTGAGGCCTTAGGAATGTGTGTGGGGCTCTTGTTGTGCAAACGTGCTCTGTTTGTGAATCATCTCATGCACCAGGTCCCTGCCGCTGTGGGGTCCTGAGCTTCCTTCTGCTGCCTTCAAAGAGCTGCTGATATCCAGATTCTAAACCAGGGCCTGGCAAGAAGGTTCCACACGGTTTTGTTGTGGCTGCTATCTGTCACTGTCTTTTCTGCTGGATTTACTTATTTTACTCGTAAGCTGTAACGGGTTTGGGTCATGACTTCTTTTCCTGTTTCTCTTTCTCTGTAAGTTTTTCTATCCTCATGGGCTTTGCCATCTCTTGGTGTTGCTCATATGATCCAAAGAAAAACTTGACTTTAAATCTTGCATCTTAAATTTTCAGGTGGGATTTTAACAGCCTGTGGAATTTCATAGCATCTTCTTGGTGCAGATATAGGCTCCTAGTGTAATATATCGAATCATTATTCTTCATGTATCTGGAAGTGAAACCCTGGTCTTGACACACAGTTCCACTTCCAGCTCTTATGCATAGTTGTGCAGTACTGGGGGACTTATTTACTGCCTCCAAGACTCAGTTTTATAAACAGTAAAATGGGCATAATAGTTGTCTAGTCCTTTTGACAATAATAAATGAAACTTCTAGGAATTTTTCTGAGAATTGTAAGAATGTGTGAAGTGATTAAATGTGCCTGGCAGATAGAAAGTGAGAAACACTTTACAACTTTTTCATCAACTGTAATAGATCATACTTTAGAGAATATTGGTTCCATTCTTTTAGCAAGTTTTCAGACCTATGAGACTGATGTTATTTTACCTGACTAGCTATAGCAGAATTTCTTGTCTATAAAAATAATAGCATGATCAGGAATTGTCAGTAAAAAAAATCCGGATGATTATCTGGATCATGCCATTTCTAGCTGGATGTCTTTGGATTAATCCTTTTACATATTGGAGTCTCACTGTTTTTTCTTCTGCAGAAGCGAAGTAAGTGCTTTTGGTTTCTTTTCTATGTTATTGGAAAGTTGTTTATGTCAGCTGTATTTAGTGCTTTGCAGTTATTCACCTTCCTGTTTTCTTTGCTCTACCAGTTCCAATTCTGGATTGGACAGAACATCAAAGGCGACCCAGGAACACTCCGTTGTTATTATATATTGTTCTCAGGAACCTACCCCACAGTTGTATCAGGGCTGTGACCTTGGGTCAACCTGTGTAAGGCCACCATTGTCCCAGTGCTCGTGCAACTGTGCCTGAGTCTGGTGGAAATTTCTGGGAAAATGTGAATCAGTGGGCTATTTTCCTTGGTTGCTAAATTTAGCTCACTGCTCCATAAATCAGGGCAGGCCAGCCTAGAATGCTTCGTGTTGCCACCAGCAACCAAGATCATACCAGTGGAGGACATCAGATATGCAAGAGTAATGGAAAATTAACTTCCCAAAGTAATGGCTTCAGCAAGAATCTCAAGGCTAGATTCAGGGCTAAAGAAAGCTAAATTGGCATTGTAGCCGAGGCTTGGGATTTCCTGTTTAGAATGCACACTGAATGTAGACGTAGGGATGAGGATGTGGTACATTTTGCTTTCCAGAATGGAAGAAATAGCATCATTGAATTGCTGATTAATTTCTTTTAAATTTATGTAGCTCCACAGTGATAGTCAATTGAGAGAGATTAATTTTCCAGGCAGATCATTCTTACTTCTGTTTATGAACTATATCACATTGTTAGCCATTACTCTGTATCAATGTTGTTGAAATTATTAGAATTAATCAAAATGACTTTAGCATATGCTGCACAGCACCATTTTTCTTCTTGGAAACTAAAGTGATAATGATGAGAGAATGGATTTTTTTATCGTGTAGAGAGAAACTTAAATGACTCCACTGGAATCTTTTAATGAGCCACATGCAGTTGTAACATTTCATTTTTCATTTTAATGGAAATTTTATTAAAATTACTAATGAGTTTTGCAAAAACTTACAAAGCAGCACAAGTTTTTAATTTATTGTCAAGTGTATCTTCTACTTTTTTTAGGGGGATAACAATATTAAGACTGAACCAAGTCAATACTACAAATCGTGATGGTCACTTGTCTCGTTCCCACATCCTATTACACTCCCAGCAATGCCATCTAAAGATCCCACAACCCTCCTGTGACGATTTCCGCTTCTTGTTTGTAGTTTGCCACTTTCCTTACTTTTGCTTGGAAACTCTACAGACCCCTGTAAATTCAACAGCCACGGTGATATTGCTTCAGTAATTTTCATGGATTTACCCAGATTTCTTCGTCTGACGTTGCCCTTGGTGACTGTTCAGAATCTCAGATCATTGCCCAGTGTCCTTCTGTCCTTTCTGTGTCTCTTTCTTCACTGTCTTCTCTAACTCTGTGCCTCGGTGTCCTTTGCAGTATGCAGCCTCCACTCACTCAGCACTGCTGAAGGATGCTTCTGCCACCTATTGCTTGTCACCACCATATGACCACAGGTAGAGTTATCTGCGCTGTTGCCGCTTAGTGTTTTTTCTCAGAGTTGATATTCAGAGTCACTTGCACTCATCACCTCTCAGGGATTTATTCTCTGCATGACTGTGTCCTGCACTCTGAGGTGAGCTTTCATAGGGAATGAAATTCAGCATGGCAGTGACTTGGAAGAGAAGACGAGAGGACACCTCACCAAAACACTGCATGTGAAGATAATAGACATCTGTAAATTCTCCATGGATATTACTGGCTCACAGATGTGCAGCCTGGGTGATGCGTGAATTGTGATTCCATGAACAGAAGAGAGGAGTAGAGGAGAGGAAATGGAATTGGGAGGAAGAATGTTAGTTTCCCTTGATGCTTCTCTTCTTTCCCTTTCATGAGTCTAATTCTGTGTGCTTGATTGCCTTAACTGGGAAAGAAGACAAGTATTACTTGAATGAGCTCTCAGCATGATAGGGTGCACAGCAGAAAGACTAAAGCTGATTCTGGCCTTGGCTTCCAGAAATAAATAATCCTCTTACTAGATCTGATTTAAATTTCCTTAAGTTAGATAACAAGAGTGGCAATCTGCCTTTGGAAAAATGCCCTACATCCCTCCCCCCTCTTGTTTTTAAAAAATAGACATGTGAGATACAGCTCTGAATGAGACTATTTTCCTGATTTTGTGCCTTGCCTAAAACACCAGCTAGTTTGCCAAGAGATTTTTCTCTTCAGAAAGTTTCATTTTTTTATGAAGTTAAAGACTGACAGAGTTTGTAATGGGGAGACACATGGACTGAGTAACTGTGGTTATCAATTACTTGTGTTGAATGTCCATGTGTTCATTGTATATTATGTCAGGAGAAATGGTTTCTCTTTAGTAGGTATGTAGTGTGGCAGACTTCCTAAGAGACATTTTTAGCCTCAAACATAGCCCTATGTTATTGGTGACACCCAGTCTATCCTTGGTTCCAAGTCATTTCTGGACTATTACATCAGGTTATGCTCCTTATTTTTCTACTGTGTTTTTAAAACAATATCCTAACTTCTTTTTTATCTAAATTTCCCCACATCTCAAAGGATATCAAAACACAAGAGATGGCTCTTGAGTTCCCCCATGACTTTGCTTCTGCTCTGTCAGAATGCTTGTTATCTCTGTCACTCCTGTGTTCTTCGGTGCTTCATTGGCCACCATTCTTTTCAGAATTTTCCATGGTATCTATTTTTTAGGGTCGGGCTTAAAAAGCTGCACTCTGAGGTGAGCTTTCATAGGGAAAGCTTTCTTTCAAAAGTTAGTTGATATTTATCTCAATTATTTTTCTTGTGACTGGGACAAAAATTCTTGATACCTACAAGTTAAAAGGAAAGTAGCTTCTTACCTGTGAGAGTTTGTAGAAGTTTTAGAACCTAGTCTGCCAGCTCCAAGGAAGGGTGCCGTGGCAGCCAGGCATCATAGGGGAGAGTTAGTTCATGGTAGAGCAGAGAGGGGGCAGTGAAGGAGCAGCAGCACCGAACCGGCCTTCTTTCTGTCCCTTTATATTCTATCCTGGGTATAAGACTTTGGGTTGGTGCCATCCACACCCGGGATGAGGCTTCTCACTAGCTACACTCAGAACACCCACTAAAACAATCAGTGGGCTAAACCATTTGCCATATTCATAATTCACACCCACCCACCCTCGATCCAGCCATTTCTGAAAAGCCCCGCCTGTGAGTACATGATACTCTAGATACAAACCATAATGGTATTATTTTAATAAAATTTTCTGTTATAAAGTATGTAAAATGGTCTCAACATATTTATACACAGAGATGTACATTTCCTACCCTGAATTGCCACCTGTGCTGTCATTAATGTTAAAATAAATTTTCTTTCCTTTTCCTAATTAAACTGGGAAATAACTTGGGGCAGCCTGTTACGTATTTCATTAATGATGAATTTCAAGAAGTTTGAAGATAGGACTTGACATTCATTATAATAGGTAACTGTTCGGGTCACAGATGTGTTCAGTTGGTTTCCAGAGTTAGGCATGATTCCAGAGCTAACTTCCTGCATCATTCTGAATGCTGTATGTCAGACAAAAACATTCAGCAAACTGGAAATCACTATCTTGTCTCTTTAAATGAGAATTGATATCAAAATAAGGAGAGGCAATTAGCTCAGTGCTAGAGTGATTGCTTACCATCGATGAGGCCCTGGGTTTGAGATCCAGCACCTAAAAAAATAGTGAGAAGGAAGGGAAAGAAATAGGGAGGGAGGAAAGAAAGGGGAAAAGGCCAGTTGGGCATGGTCGCATGTGCTTGTGATACCAGCTACTGCAGAGGATGAGGAAGGAGAACTGCTGCCTGGGCAACTTAGTAAAACTCTTTCTCAAATGCAGGAGTGAAAAGGACTGAGGTGGTGTCTGAGTGTAGCATACAGTTCAATATCAAACATAAGCAGTGTGTGCTCAGACAGAATCCCCGGCTTAGTGTGGAAAGCATGCAGATTTACTTTTGTTGTCACTGTGAGGGAAAATTTGGGCAGGCACATACTCAGTTTTAGAAATACTACATGAAGAGGGCTGTGAAACACTAATGAGGTAGTCGGTAATTCTGTGTGTGTCAAGGAAAGTGTATCTAGGAAGCCTGTGTGAAAGTTATGGCTCAGAAGTGAGTGAGAGGTCATAGGGAGGGGAAATAGTGGGTCCTTCAGCGGAGAGGAGAATGCTATGTGTAAAGACCTGAAGACGTTTATATGCTAGGTAGACAGTTATCTCAGATGTGGAGTTCATTCTTTAAGATAATGGGTCATCAGGATTATTTGACTGTTATGTGTTCAGTATCAACTATAAAACTGTACCTAAAATGTTCATGTATTCATCATCTATATACTAATGTTTTGTTTTCAATTGGCATTTTTCAACATATTCAGTTACGGTTCATGATCTGGAAGAGCATGGAAGGAAAAAGAGAAATGGAAAGAAGACAAATGATATACCACAGAGAAGTATCCAGTGTGTTTGAGAATACAGCCGTGTTTATTTGGTTTAGTAATGTGTCCAATTTGATGCTCAGTAAGAAATGAAAAGATGCTATTGGAGCACAGAGGAAGGAGCAGCTCCAAAGTCTTACAAGCCCAGGAGAAATCCATCCATAGAGAGGATCCGCGGGCTTCCAATTCTTTCCCCTGTATGGGACACACACAGAAACCTACTAGCCCTTCACCTCACCAACCACCATGACTCTGCCAGGCCAAGAAAGTCTCCCAAACAAAAGGCTCCTTCATCATTTCCTCACTCTGTGATTGAAATGTGATGTGCTGTCAGGCATTACTACTAAATATAGGGTCAAAACCTCAAACTGCTCCAGGCTGGTAGTTCTGTGGCTCTAAGTCTTTTTGAACAGATCCCACAAGGGTCCACCCGTCTCGCCCTGCCTTCCTCTATGACGCAGTGTTTTTGGGAAGGGCCAGTATGACAGCTAGCACTTGTCTTGCAGTTTGGGACGTGCCTCCTGTCACATATCGTGAATGCCTCCGTGCCTTATTCTGTAAATACTACATTCCGGCACAGACACAGTTCAGAAGAGTGGAGGGAGAACCATCAGGTGGGCTGCTGAGATCCCTTTCTAGAGCAGCACAGATCCGGCTTAGAGGAAAGGAAAAAGAGACAAGGAAGGAGAGATTAAGTAGCTTTTAATAACAGCCTCGGGATATTCAGGCCTATCCTCTGCTGGCAACGTTTAAAAAGACTCTTGACATTTGTAGCACTGTGTGATTCTGTCAGTTGGAAGCTTTCTTAGTCATTCTGCATGAATGGTGGTGAGACAGGTCTGGGAGATAAAGAGACAGAGTGTGGATTTCCCAATATCTGCCCAGGAAGGCTGCATAGGGCATGGTGAAGACTGAGTCTATTTCTTGCTACCTCTGTCTCTCATATACCCCAGCTCCTCAGAGTGGCAGAAGTGTGTGGAATGTGGGGAAGTAGAGGTGATGGTCGAGCAGTGCTTGATCCATGATTGGGGCAGTTCACGCATTCACACCATCCTCCAGTATCACAGGATTTTCTCAGCAGTGTATGTAAACATGGTCTCTAAAAGCTTTTACTTTAACCAAGCAATCACATGAAGTTTCTTCTTTTAAAAAATCAGAAAATTCAAGATCAAGAATCTTTTCAATATTTGCCATTTTCCTAAAGCCATAGCTATTAGCTATTTTACCAATACTTATTTATCCTCTTTCTGACCAGGTATCACATATTCTGTTAATTTTTACCTTGAACTGTAGTTATCAGGCATGAGACAAAAGCAGGATATAGTGTTAGAGTTTTTATCTCTTATTGTCAAGCTATGACTCATCGAGGACAATCTAATCATAGAACAGAATCAAAATGTTTTCTTTGGATACCACCAATTATATATGAACTTTTTTTTGAAATACAACACTCATTGGTACATTTTTAGATATGCACAATGATAACATTCATCAAAGGGAATTTGTACCTCTATATGATATATCTTGTTTCTTCTTTGTTTTCCATTCCCTCCTCTCTTTGACCCTTCTTCCCCTCATTGTTTGTAAAAGCTTTATTTCTGTTTTCCTTCCATTCTCTGGGTTCTTATTTGAACATTTTCTTCCCATTTCCCAATATCTATTATACATTATTTCACACAGCATTGCCAAGGACCTCATCCCCCCACATGTTCAAGTACATATAATATGAAACATATTACTATTCTTAGGAAATAGGTTTTAAATCAGTTTGTGTGTGTGTGTCTCTGTGTGTGTGTGTGTGTGTGTGTGTGTGTGTGTGTGTGTGTGTGTTTATTTTAGAAGGACATGGATCATTTTAAGGACCAAAACAGAACTTCTTTGAAAATGGCTTTGTTTTATGATTATCATCAAGTGAGGCTAGATCTGTTGAAAAAAGATTATTTCCATATGTTCCATATGGGATTGCATGCTTGGTCTCAATCTTACCTTGATTAAAGTCAAACTGAAAACCTAGTAATAAGTTTGCTAAGAAAAACTCTCACATATACTTTTCTGTAAGTGAGCTCAAAAGGCAGTCACCTTCAAGAACTTGTTAAAAACTCAGACCAGTGCTCCTTTTCAGCTATATGTCCATGTGTGAATTAAATAACAGGATTTTTTCAGCTTAGCTATCTGCGAGCATATTCATGTTTAATTCTGTTTTTAATTGAAATTAAATAAACCAATTTCCATCTAAGTTGTCTCCCACTTACTACATTTCTTCCCACTCATTTCCTTTCCAAGATTATCAAAAGTAAAACTAATAAAACCCAACAAAAATGAAATCAGTGTGATATCTTACTGATTAGGTTTTGCACTACTACTTTCTTCATAATGGATTCAATCCCACACTGTTCTGTGATCTTCGTACTGGAGAACCAAGCAGATGGACAGATAGCATAACCTTTAGTTGAGATGTTATATTAAGGCAGTACATTTATTGGAGTATGTAATTCAGAGTAGTACAGACTGTGCATAAGAAGAGATTTTTCCTATGCAATGGCATGTGATCTGACCTTAACTAGGTTTGGACAGATCCAGAGTAGGAGTTTACAGAGCATTCAGTGCAGAGTAAATAGCACAGATTATCATTGAGGGATCACAGACTTAATTAGCAGCACACACATGTGCAAATAAGATGGAATGCGGGGAAGGGAGGGAAAAGGATGGGGACATGAAAACAGTTAAGCTGCATCATGTCCATATACCAGTTCACTGTGATGAGTGCAGTTCTCAAGCACTGGAAACATGTACTCATGAAATTAAGAGGTAAAATAACAACCTGTAGGTTATTCTCCACAGCCAGACAGATTTTTCTCGAAGATTTCCATCCTCTTGGGTGTTACAGACTGAGGGCTGTGATGTAGAAAGTGATGAGTTAATTAATGAGATCTCATCCCCTTTTTGTTTTGTCTGTTTTGAATGACTCACCTTTTTAGGGGAAATTTTTAATCTTTCAGATGTCTTCTCCTGTGGTCTTTTACAAAACAATGGCTTAACATTCATGAGGACTCATGCAATTTGTGCATAGCAGAGGAGAGGATATATTCAGATTTTTATGAATGTCTCATGATCAACATGTGGTTTGAATTCTGGGCTGACAATCCATGAAGCAAAGTTTCATGAAGAAAAGTTAGGATTCATGAGTTTCCTACTACTAACCATTTATGAAATTATCTCTATATGTTGTAAATTTCCTGTGTGATTCTGCCTTCTGCAGTATCGACAACTTTATAAATTCAGAAATTTCTCCTCTGTGATAAAAATTGTGAGTCCCCTTCCAGCTTCGTGTAGGCTGAGCTAGCTAAGAAGAAGGCTGTAGTCTGGGGATGGAGATAGAAGGAAGGGCTGAGTTTCTGGAGGTCAGCAGTTCCCAGGACGCACCTAGGGAAGAAGACACTGACTGCATAGATACCTAGTTCTTCCTACAGAGGTTCCACTCAAGCTTGTCCATCTTCTTTGTTCTTGAAGAGAGTAACAGTCTTGGGCCTGGGATATAGCTCAGTGGTTCAGGCGCCTGTCTTGCAAGTGCAAGGGCCTGGGTTTGATCCCCGGTAACCACATATAATACTGGGCATAGAGACTCACACCTAGAAGCAATCAGTACCACATACCACAGTGCTGGGCATGGTGGCTCATGCCTGTAATCCCAGCACTCGGGAAGCAGAGGCAGGAGGATTGCTGTGATGTGAGTTTGAGGCTAAGCTCAGGGCCAGCCTGAACTACAAGGTGAGACCCTGTCTCAAAAAAAAAAAAAAAAAAAAAAAAAAAAGAGTGACAGTCTAGTGATATCACTTAGGGAAGAGATAATCATGTGCTGAAATAAAATTGTGTTTAGTAAAAATGACCGTGAGTCCAAGATAAATTCAT
>PVIR01005213.1:0-73629 GCA_004026965.1 Petromus typicus
AAGCTGAAACTAGACCTGGTACTCTTCCAGCCAAGGTCCTTCCTGGTTACCCCTCCTCTAGACGCAGTGTCCACTGTGGTCTAGAACTCAGTAGGGCTGTGCTGTGCATCCCTGGCCGCTGCTCAAGATGGTAGTTACAGCCCCAACCCCACTTCAGTAGCCAAAAACATCTTTAGACACTGCCAGATGTCATTGGATGCGGGGGCTAAATGCCCAGCATTTAACCCCTGGTCTAGACTGGTCTTCAGATTTTAATCACACAGCCCTGTTATTAAGATGTTTGTTGGAAGGTGGTAGGGTGGGTAGGGCTATGGGAAAAAATGAGAATTAAGTTGTGTCTTATACTGGTACAAATCCCCATTAAGGAGTGCAATCATGATGCATATATGTAATATACCGATAAAGATTTCAAAAAAAAAAAAAGATGTTTGTGCATCTCTCCATATGTAATTACTATATCACACTGTTAATTGTATACATGCATACCACAGAATGTGGTGGCGCACACCCGTAATCCCAGCACTTGGAGGGCTTAGGGAAAAGGTTCACAGTGAGTTCATGGGCAAGACCCTGTCTCCAGACAAAAAAGAACAAAAAGTCCACACAGACTGGACATGGTGGTGTTCCTCTGTAATTCCAGCTCTCAGGAGGCTGAGGCAAGAAGATAGCTGAGATTTCAAGGCCAGCCTGGGATACATTGTGAGTTCAAGGCCAGTGTAAATTGCATATTGAGACCTTGTCTTAGAAAACTGAAAAGAAAAGCAGTCCACACCAAATATAATTTCAGTGGTGGAGATTATAAATTAAGTAGAACTTTATTTCTCTGTAGTGTTTCCCATGTCTAAGGCCATACCACCCTGAACACACCTGATCTCGTCTGTTATGTTTCCCTTCCGTATTCCAAGGATTTTCATGTACCTCTTGTGGAAGATGCCCACACTGGGAGGCTTGTGATCAAGAGCATCGCTGTGCAGGCAGGTTGGTCAGTTCCCTGGCACAGAGACGTGTCCCCAGGGTGTTGAGTGTGAGTGTGAGCACCTGTGCCATTCAGACCACCCAGGAAGAGCCTGTCTAGGCCTCTGAGCTTCGAGCAACTGTCCTGCTGCCTGTGACCCGTCTACACTATGCCCATGAGAACAAAGGCTGTGTCTGTCCATGCTGAGTCTTGGTGTGTGAGGGGGTCTGACTGTCGCTGCCATAGTCCCAGCCCCTACCAGCCTGGGCTGAGAGTCTGGAAGCTTCTCTGGAGCAGGGTGCTATATTGCCCAGCCCACAGGACGCAAAGGGCTTAGAGAGAGATGCAGGGACTTCCTGCTCCAGGCCAGTGTTACTGGCTCCTGGAGAGAACCGGTAGCTCCACTGTCACAGTGTTGAGCTGTGGGTCAGAGCGAGGGACGATGCTTGGCCTGCCTCGAGGTCTCCAGGAAGGCAGACAGGTACTTGAGGATGGTGCTCTGGAGAAACCAGTGGGAAGATGAAGGAGACCACCATCCATCCTGAAATCCTAGCATTTGCCGGGCTACACACAGCAGAGGGACCTGCCCAAGACAAGGACTGGTTACCTCAGACCTGTTCCCAAGCCCAGAGAGCCTCAGTGGGAAGATGGAAGGAGTGACAGGTCAGGCCAAGTCCCTCAAGTCACACGTCTCTCTAGATGGCCTGGAGGGCTGGGCAGAGGGACCGCGTCCAAAAAGCCCTGTCTATGCATGACACAGGTGCGAGATGGAGGGACTCAGCAGAGCACACTGAGAGGCAGCGAGAAGACATCTGTCTGTGCCCTGCCTGCTCGGCGCTCTGGAAGCTGGGTCCACACTGCGGAGCCGCAGACTCCACTAAACGAGTTTACCAGGGCTCCGAGCCACATGCTATGTGTGTGCCGTCTAGAGATGTTGGGAACTTTACTCTGCAAAGGTTACAGTATGTTGTCAGTGCTCTGGACCTGAACATTTTTTTAGAAATTATTTCTGATTAAATTCTGTGTGTGACACCTGGTGGTGAACCAGAGTCTCAGGGTAAGCACACTCCCACCCTTATGTTATAGCTTTGGAAACCCTGGAAGGCCTGGGTGGATGATCAGTATTTCATTTTATCATCCCTTAGAAAAATGAGTGCCTTGTGCATTTTGATTCATAAATTGTCAAACTGACATTTATCTATTTATATTACATGTAGATACAATTTTTTTTTTTTTTTTTTTAGACAGTCTCTCTATATAGTTCAGGCTAGCTTTGAATTCACAGTGGTCCTCCTGCCTCAGCCTCCTGAATGCCAGTATTGTGAGGATATACTACCACTTCCAGCTGAGTTGAAAGATACTTGAAAAATTCTACTAGGAAATGTTTTAAATTTCAGGAAGGATCTTCTTTGCTAATGTTAATTTGCCTGGTAAGTGCAGCTTAATTTCCGTGCTGCTTTTCGACTGCAGTGTTGAGTGGCAGTGCTGCCTGGCTGTGTTGTCCTAGACAAGGCCCAGGAGCCCAGCCTCTTCCCCACCTCCTTCCGCCTTTCAGTGAGACAGCTTTGTTGACAAGTTCACACCAGTCATGGTCCAATCAATGGCATAGATTTGGATGATGGTCAGTCAGTGATGACTCCAGCTAACTTCCGGCCAGAGCAAAGGTAGTTTGTCTGTGCTGGCTTTGAACTTGTTGCTTTGATGATGAAAGAATTACCCAGAAACTGACACAGAGCTGATACATGTGTAGCCCCATGCCTCAGTACTAAGCATCCAATCCAGGGCCTCATACAGAACTACATCCCTGTGTTTTTCTGTCTTACTTTTTTTTTTTTTTGAGACAGGGTCTCACTTTGTAGTTCAGGCTGGCCCTGAGCTCAGCCTCAAACTCACATCAGAGCAATCCTCCTGCCTCTGACTCCATAGTGCTGGGATTACAGGCGTGAGCCACCACGCCCAGCACTGTGGTATGTGGTACTGGTTGCTGCTGGGCATGAGTCTCCACATGCAGTATTTTATGTGGTTACCAGGGATCGAACCCTGGTCCTTGCACCTGCAAGACAGGCGCCGGAACCACTGAGCTAAATCCCCGGCCCTGTTTTACTTATTTTTTTGACACAGTCTCACTAAGTTGCCCAGGCTGGTCTCAAACATAACATCTTCCTGCCTCAGCCTCCTGCACTACTGGCTTATAGGTGTGCACCACCACAATCGCTTGCCTTTGCTTTTTTAAAGCAGATGATTAGTATTATAATAGATGAGAGTAATTTACTATGTATGAATAGAGATGAATTAGAGGTTAAGTTTCTTTATTTCCTTTTTAAAACACACCTCATTATATCCTTTCTTTTGCAATAGGGATATACCCTATATATCCACGCCTGGCATATATCCTATTTTTATATGCTTAATGCAGATCAGGCCAACCAATGTTAAGCTGATATTCCCAAGCTGGTCCTGACTACAGGTTTCCTTTTGGAGTTTAAAGACCTAGACATCCATGCTTTTCCATTCTTTGAGTGTGAAATTAGCTGATGAACGGTGCATAACTCTATGCAGCAGTTGGTGTCTTCCTGTGACAGTGCAATCCCTGGGTGGGGAAATGACAGCGTCTGGATGTGAACCCACTGTTCCTGTGAAGTCCAGATAGCCCTCCTGATTAATGATTGTTCAGAGCCAGGTGTGGTGGCTCACACCTGTAATCCCTGCACTCAGGAGGCAGAGGCAGGAGGATTGCTGTGAGTTGAAGGTTGGCCTAGGGCTACATCGTGAGCTCAGGGCCAGCCTGAACTACAAAGCAAGAACCTGTCTCAAAAAAGTAAAAAACACTAATGACCATTCAGACCATGGCTGAGGTGTGCTTCTTGGACCTATGACTGTCTTAGTGTTCGGTTCTGCACACCTTGTTTATGGCACCTCTGTGTCTTTTTTTGTGCAGTGCACCTTGTTTATACATTACTGTAATTTTGGCTGATCATTCTGTACAGTACAGTCCATATAGCTTTTATGTTCTGTTACACGTTACAGTACTGTGTGTGAGACTTATGTGAACAAAAGCAAAGTCATCAGGTTTGTTTCTTTGAACCATTTTTGTATTCTGAATATTGTAGTTAATACACTCTCATATATTAACAACTTGTATAATGACCTGGTCACAGGAAAAGAACATGGTCCTCAAAAGAGGAATATCTGCATGTAACCACGATGAGACCTTCCCATCCTAACTTCGCCTCCCTTGATTGCTTTCCTGATTGATGGACTTTTGCTAACAGTTCAAAAAACATTGTCTAGTAGATAAACACCTCGATTTGGGGTAAATTATGATCTTAAAGCAGATTTGCCCTTTGCCTCCCCTTCCCATCCATGTGATTTTCCATCCTGACGTGCAGACACCTTGCACACTGGGGCTGACTGTAGACCCCGCCTCAGGGTTGCTGGAGAGCCGGGCGCTGGTCACCGTCTGCCCTTTAGCTGCTGGCGTTTCAAGTGTGGTTTATAACCGGCTCGCTCCTAGGGCTCAGCTGTGATGCTGCTGCTCGCTCTCTGGGACTGCAGCCTCTCCTTTTAAAATCTGTGTGAAGATTTTCATTTGTTCATTGCCTCAGGCCTATGGGAGGTGCCGGCTTTGCTTCCAGGTTTCAGCACTAACATCCAGTGACATGGGAATGCTAGAGTAAATACTCCACGATGCCAACCCACTGCTTACTGTTCCTCCCTTCCCCCACTTGAGCTGCAGGTGCTGGCTCGTGGTGATCGAACTCCACGTGTGCCAGACGCTGTCTCTCGCCAAGTGCAGGGATGGACGCACAGGCAGATGGACGGAGGTGCGAGGTGGCAGTGGCAGGTCCAGAGCCCACATTAAGGTGCCAGACACTGTTTTCCAGGAGGTCTCTGGTGAATATCCCTCGGTGGAGCAAGAATCTTCACCCTGACCCAGGGATACAGAGACGAGGAAGACCTCGCCTCCTGATTTCAGGGATCCGCCTCGCTGTGGCGGTGTTCTCCATCACATCCATGGTGATGTGGACAGTGGCATTCGGTGGTATGTGGCACAATTCCTTATAATGAACCATCGAACATGATTTCACAGATGATGCGGTATAAGGGAAGACAGAAGCAGGTTTTTTAGGGTAAATGAGTGAGTTGTCTTGAAGAGGGGTTTAGTAAGATTTTAACGTTGCCCATTCATGTGTTCATTGTGAAGAGCCGTGAGACATGCCCGGAGACCGGGACAGTTGACCAGGCTGTACTGAGGCAAGGCAGTGGGCCTTGGCTTTTGGTGTAGCCTCTCTTGGACTTTAGCTTCCCAGGCAGCAGCGTTAGCCCAGTGTTTAGTCAGACCATGCAAAGATGTGTTTCTAGAGCATCTGTTGCAGTGTGACAAGGAGATAGGAAATGACATGGTGTCCAGTGGGAGGAAACTGCTTCATGCGTGCACACAGAGGGATGGGACGTGTAACACTGTCACCCAGCGGCGGGGCTTCTCCTGATACGGGTGCACAGGCAGTGTGGTTTCTGTAGCTCTGGAATTTTACCATTTAAAAGAATTATTACTACCCCTCCTGCAGTCTCAGCGTTACTCAGTGACCCAGGTCCCTCTGCGCTCTGCCTCTGGAGTATTGAGTCGCCGTCCTGACACCTGGCATCCTGTCTTGCAGCTGTGGGGGCACAGTCGGTGCCATCTTCACATGTCCACTGGAAGTCATCAAGACCAGGCTGCAGTCCTCACGGCTGGCTTTGCGGACCGTCTACTACCCACAGGTTCACCTGGGCACCATCAGCGGGGCCGGGGTGGTGAGACCAGCCTCTGTGACACCTGGGCTCCTGCAGGTTCTCAAGTAAGTTTGGCCCATACCATCCCTGCTGCCACATGCCGCTCCAGGGACTCATTGCGCTGGGGCCCCAGCCCTCCAGCTGGGGGCAAAACAAAGAGCAAGGCTTCTTCCCAACACCTCTGTGCCCGACCTTGGGCCCAGGCAAGGAGTCAGGCCGTACGTGTGCCTCACATCCAGGGACAGAGGAGTAAAGTGCGTGCAGAACAACTGGAACATGTGCTGCACTTGCTCAAGTCTTTGAGGCTAAAAAGAGAATTAGGAGCAGTAGAGTAAAATTTTAAATTCTGTAAGACAAGGGTTGTGACCTCTTTAAGAGAAAGTAATATGGAAATGAAATGTGTTTTTTACTGTTAATTTTAAATATTCTGAACCTATGTCCTTCACTATGTCTGAGGGTCCAGGGCTCAGAGCCACCCTCGATGACAGTCATTCTCGTGGAGGCACCCAGCCCCATGACTGTAGACATCACCTGTGTGTTGGCCTCGCTCCTGCTCACCCATGGGCCGGCTACTCGCCAGGACAAAGTGAAGTCCCGGCCCTGCCACTCCCACCGACCTATCTCAGCTGGGACAGCTGGCAGCCAGGCAGACCCAGGTCCTCAGGGTCCCCAGTTTCCTCCCAAGCCCACAGCAGATCAAGGACTCCGTCTTCAGGAGTCCTTCCAGAAGCTGTCCCTCCTTCTGCCTCCCCTTCCACTATCCTGATGGAAGAGTTCATGTCCCCCTGTGTCCCTGAGCCGGGCCCCTCATCCTCTGCCTGACACTTAGCTCTCGCTGTACCTGTCCCCACTGCCAGCTAGGGCTGCACCTTCTGCTCTGTTCCCCTCCAGACACCGAGCTCCTTACAAGGCCAGGGTGCTTCCTACCTGTGTAGGGTCCTTCCACTGCACTCGGTCTCATGGCTTTGTCACCTCTGCAGAAAGGGCTGCGGTGTCCCTACTCCCAGGCCTCCTTTCTGCCAGACTGTCCCCCGCCCTTGGCCCCAACTGGTCAGCAGCGTGCTTTACTCATTTCTATGCACCCCCCAGCCTCCTTGCAGGGGGACTCTTGTCTGAGCAAGTCACTGAGATTACAGCTCAGATGTCATCATGGCTCAGGCCGTGTCTGAACAGATTTGGGCAGGGCTGTGGGCAGGGCATATGAAGGGCTACCAGCCCCACACCCACCGCACACAGGTAAATAAAGGGCACTTTCTGGGCTTTGGGGGCGGGTAGTGAGACAGGTCTCACTCTGTAGCTCAGGCTCACCTCGAACTCACAGTGATCCTCCTGCCTCAGCCTCCTGAGTGCTAGTGTCATAGGTGTACACACCACCACCCAGCTTTCTGTGCTTTTTAAATGTGAGATGGTGACCGAGTTTCTTGGTGGCCAAGGCAAAAAGCAGAGAATCGTGTTACCTGGTTCTCATATGAGAAAGCACTCTAGCCTTGGTGAATAGCTCATGCCTTCTCCTGTGGCCAGTCTCTGAAAGCAGAGCTGTGCCCCTTACCTGGCCTGTGATGTCAGCCCTGAGCCCAGCTTCGTGTTTGGCCCCTGCAGGCAGGCTGATAGCTAGGCCTTCTCCTTACCATGAGCCTGTCGCAGCTTCCATCTACATTTGTGCAATAAAAGCCCAAAGTCGGACTGGTGGCACTTGGGAGACTGAGGCAAAAGGATCAGTGTCAGTTCCAGGCCAGCCTGGGCTACCTGGTAAGACCCTGTCTCAAAAAATGAATAAATTAAAGAAGAAAAGCCGGGTCATTTGTCTAAGCCTCAGCTGCTTGTTATTTGTTTTACTGTCTCAGGAAGTGCTGTTGTAAGAGAATGTCAGACAGGGTTTATTTACAGGAAGTTTTTCTTCAAAATGCAAATCATTGTGTGCCTGTGTCCCAGACTAATCAGAAGAAATATTCCCCATTATCCTTGAGTCCTGTTTGGTAAAAAGAAGAAAAAACAAGATGTTAAAATCAGACTCTCACAGTTCAATTTATAAGAATAATAATCTTTGTTTCAGGTATCTGCTTTTTGGTTTTTGTTTTTTTTCCCCAAAAGCATTTCTGTTATTTTAATTCAAAGAAGTGGCGTGCAAGTCTGTGCACCAGGCTGGATCTTTGAAAAGCTGCTCTGCACAGATGTGCTGGTCTGCACGTTGTGACCCACTCTAGGGAGGGGACAGACGTAAAGCACAGACTCCACTTCTGTCCGGTGCAAATGGCCTGACTGGCAAAGTAACCCAAGCGTTGCTGTCCTGTGCCCAGGCCGAAGGGACTGTTTATAGCTGGGGTGGGGCTGTTCCTGAGGAGGGCTGTAAACAGGCACGGAGGGTAGAGTCTGGGTTATGTAACACTGGCTCCATGCCAGGCTTAATAGGAGTGGAGTAGCTGAGGCGACGTCCCTCCTCATCGCAGGGTCACTTGAGGACACACAGTCCCAGCTGCATTATGGATGAGCAGTTCTGGCGCCAGGGCCCGAGATCCCTGTGAGCACGTCAGGGGCTCCCAGGGCGCACGGCGTACTGGAACCACAGATGAAATCCCAGCTGGAAGATTGTCGCTCAGAATTTCTTAGTGTTTGGAAACCTCTGTGAGGCCCTGTGTGACAAGGTGCCGTTGCTTCGAGTCGTGGAGAGAAGTAATTGTGCAGAGAGCCTGGCACTTTGACAACATTGCTTTGGGAAAGATCAGAAAAGTGTTTTAACTTGAAAACATCCAGTTCTGCCTCTGGAGAGCCAGATGGCTCACTCTGGCCAGTGTGAGTGCTCCCTGCAACTCTAGGAATTCCATTTTGATGTACTGTGCTCATGGAATCCCAAGAATTGTGTTTATTCTGACTCCTGCTTTTTATAGATCTCATGGGTTTAGATTATGATCCTCGTATTTTTATGATCTGTAGTAAGCTTTTTTTAAAGAGAACTTTGTTTTGCTTTGGGATTTTTTTCATTTTGCGAGACAGTCTTGCTAAGTTGTCCAAGCTGGGCTTAGCTTGTCTCAGCCTTCTAAAGTGCTGTTATTACTAATGTGAGCCAACATGTCCAGTTAAGAAATTTCATGTCACTGTACTGTTACTTTTTAAGCATCACACAATCTATTTTTCAGTTGTATCACAGATCTGTTGAAAGCAACTGATTTAATCCAGGCCACTCAGAAGGCTGAGGCAGGAAGATCACTTGAGCTCAGTTCTTCTGTCTTATGTGTACATCATAGGGAGACCTCATGTCTTAGGTGAGGAAAAAAAAAATCATATAGTTCATTTATTTTTAGTATGTTCACAGAATTTTGTGCAGCTGTTACCACAATTTAATTTTCTTTTAAAACGTTTTCATCCCCACTAAAAGAATCCCTTTTACCTGTTTGTAGTCATTCCCAGCCTGGCCCCCAGCCCAGGCAGCTACTGCCAATCTGCTTCCTCTCTGTAGATTTGTCTCTTCTCTGCTTCATCTAAGCAAATCACGTATGTGGCTTCTTTTATCTCACTTCTTCACTTAGCCTGATTTTCTTCGGGTCCCTCCATATTCCGTGTGTCAGTACTTCTTCCTGTTTCTTTTTTGTTTGTTTGTTTGTTTGAGACAGGGTCTCGCTTTGCAGTTCAGGCTGGCCCCCAGCTCAGCCTCCAACTCACATCACAGCAATCCACCTGCCTCTGCCTCCCGAGTGCTGGGATTACAGGCGTGAGCCACCACGCCCGGCACTGTGGTATATGGTACTGGTTGCTGCTGAGTGTGAGTCTCCACACCTAGTATGGTATATGGTTCCTGGGGATCGAACCCGGGTCCTAGCGCTTGCAAGACAGGCACTGGAACCACTGAGCTAACTCCCCAGCCCTCTTCCTGTTTCTTGTTGAATAATATTCCAGTGTACGGTTACCTTAAACTCATTGCTTTGACAGCATCTGCTGTCCTTGTAGAGACAGGCTCCCTCGTGTACATGTGGTAGAGAACAGTCCCTTCGTGTGCTTGGCTAGAGGGTTAGTCTGGGCCACACACTTGGAGCGTCTTGGGCTCATTTAAAAGTGCCTGTGTCCAGGCATCATGGCACACACCTGTAATCTCAACCCTCAGGAGGCTAAGGCTGAGATTGCCATGAGTTTGAGGCCACCCTGGGCTATGTGATGAGTTCAAGGTCTACCTGCAGTACAAAACAAGACCCTCTCAAAAAAAACCCCAAAATACACTTGAGTTTATTCCTCCCAGTAAGAAAAAGGTCTTAGGAAAGACCATTGCTAATATTTTAGAGTTTTGTTTTGTTTTGTTTTTTTAGTAATAAGGATCAAACACAAGATCTGGAGCTTGCCTGACAGACACCACACCAACGAGCTACATCCCTTGTCCTTAGAATAATTTTTAACATAAATGGAGTGGAAATCTAGCTTACTACTTTTTAAAATTCTAATGGCTTTGTTGAGAGTCACATACTCTAACACTCATGGTACTGAAATATGAAATTAGGGGGAAATAGTGTACTTAGAGTTAGTGACTGTCACCACTAATCCCAGACATTTTCATGGCCTTCAAAAGAAGTGTATGTCTGTTAGTAACTGTCCACTACTCTCCCTCCTGGGGACTGCTAATCCAGCTCATGTCTCTATGGATAAGTATTCTCTTCTTTTTAGTGCTATTGTAAATGGAATTGGTTTTTATTTGTTTGGATAATTTTCTTTCCCCAGATAAGAAGTTACTGTATTGCTTAGACTGGCCATGAACTCAAGTCATCCTTCTGCCTCAGCCTCCTAAATAGCTGGTACTAAACACATATCCGCTCCCCCCACCATGGAATTATTTTTTTCAATTCCATTTTCAGTTTGGTTATTGCTACTATCTAGAAATACACTTGATTTTATATCCTTTTTTTTTTTTTTTTTTGAGACAGGGTCTCGCTTTTGTAGTTCAGGCTGGCCCTGAGCTCAGCCTTGAACTCACAGCAACCCTCCTGTTTCTGTTTCCAAAATGCTGGGATTTCAGGCATGAGCCACATGCCCAGCACTGTGGTGCGTGGTTCTGATTACTGGTGGGCATGAATCTCCAGCCCCAAATTCTTTTATGTGTTACCAGGGATCAAACCCTGTCCCTTGTACTTGTAAGGCAGGCACCCAACACTGAGCTAAATTCTGCCCTGATTTTATATCTTGATCTTGTTTCCTTTAACCTCGTACAGAATATCATAGTAGTTTTTAAGTGAATTCTTTTGTATTTCAATATAAGATTATTCTGCCTGTGAGTGGAGAGTTTCCTTTTGTCCTTTCTAATTGAGGCAGGTTTTTTAAAATTTTATTTATTTATTTCATTATTTTTTGCGGTACTAGGGATCAAACTCATGAGCTTGCGCTTGCAAGGCAGGTTCCAGAACCACTGAGCTAAATCCCCGGCCCTTTCTCTGTTCTAATCAAGATACCTTTTTCTTATCTAATTCCTGGCCTGCCACTTCTTAGGAAAGCTCTTTAAGGTATTAATACTTTTTACTTCAAACAGTTGAAATGTATTATGAGCCTTCAGAAATTAGGACAGAAGCTAAGATTCAGGGCTGTGCACCATGGGAGCCCGGAGTGCGCAGTGCGGAGCGCTGCACGGTGACCTGAGGAAGAGAGGACGCTGTCAGCAGAGAAGGTTAATGTGACCCCGACCACCCAGGATGAACAGAAATTTCACTTTTCTGGCACCAAGACCTTCTGCTTGGTTTTGGAAATTTTTCACCAAGGGAAAAATGGAAGTGGTAGAGAGCAGGATTCCCGTCATTCTTAGCTTTGTAGGAACCTCAGCAACATAGAGACCTTTTTATCTGACCTCCAGGCAGTCAGAATGGAGGTGAGAGAGGGGCGAGGTAGGACTAGCTGTGAGCCGGATCAGCTCCTAATCCTGTCGGATGGGAGGTATTAGTTACCAAATAAGGAAAAGTTCTCGATAAGTAGCAGAGGTTCAATTAGATACCCTAGAAAAGCAGTATACATTATATAGGCCACCAAGCAGAAACTGGGCCATTGGGAAGAATACATTTACCCAACCTGAAGACCCTCTGTGTTAGATTGGGGAACTTTTATACACCATTTTAGGGTTTTCTGGGTCCATTTAATCAAGCCATTTTAACCATTTTTAAAGCCAACTGAAGTTGTGGAGAAATTAGAACTCTTAGGTGTTGCTCTTAGCAATGTCTAGGGTCATAACACTGCACAACTGTATGGCAGAGTCTCAGGAACTTAACCAGAGCGATCCTGTGCTGAAGCAGTCCTGCCTCTCAGAGTGTAGCTCAGAGAATCAAAGCAGGGACTCAGACAGGTACCAAGTTCCTAGCAGTGTTGTTCACAACAGCCAGAAGCTGGAAGCACCTCAGGTAGCTCCTCGTGGCTGAGGAGACACAGAAAGTATCCCTGCCACTGATGGACGGGTGAACAGACAGCAGCAGAGGGCCGCTCGCCCTTAGAAGACACGGATGCTGACATGTGAGTCTGCACCGTGCCGAAGGAGACATGCGAAGCACAGGAGGGCCGGATGGGGCTCTACTGATGCCAGGGGTCTAGTATAGGCTGACACATGGAGCCCACCTCAGGTATAGGGCTGCCACACGCTCGGTGGGCAGGAGTGTTTCATTGGGACATTTTCTGTGGGAGAATGTGAGGTTGTGGGGGTAGGTGGTGGTGTGGTGCCAGTTACACAACAGTGTCTGTGTCGTTAATGCCAGTTAACTGTACCCTTAAAACTGTTAAAGTGGGCCTTCCCTGGAACACTTCCAACACTCAGGAGCCTGAGGCAAGAACATCACAAATTCAGGGCCAGCCTGTGCTATGGAGAGCCCAGGCCAGGCTATCCTGACCCATCTTTAAGTGGGAAGGGTTTAAAATGGTAAACTAGACTAAATAAAAAGTTGAAAAATGAGTCACAGTATTATCTTTAAATCTGAGATCTCAACCTTTGTCTTTAAATAACTTGAAATTTCCTAGACTGTTCTAGTACTATTTCCCTGCTTAGGGCTCTACTACAACAGGTAAAAGTCTAGAAGGTAGGATTATTATAAATAAGGAAAAAATCCAAAATAAATGGCCTCTAGAGAAGTCAGTAAACCTGTCTGAATCTTCTTTTCTCCCCCCTGGTACTTGCTGTCAAACTCCGCGCTGCTGAGCTATATCTCTGGTCCTTGAATCTTTATATATGAACACAATCGAACCTGTCTATAACTGAGGACGTTTAGGGCCAGCTGCTCACCCTGCCTTCAGTGGATTGCAGGTGTAAACGAACCCTGAGCATCTTGCTTCTACTTAGAGAAGGGAAGAGGCTTGTGCAGTGTGTCTGGGTTGCGGTTTCCCACATGCTTTTCCTCAGTGCTACTGAAACGATGTCCCTTAAATACTATGTTTTGAAGCTGATCCCAGATCATCTCCTTCTCATGGGGTATGGGCCAGGCTTGGTCAAGGTGTTTTAAAGGTGTATCTTTCTTACTCAGGTCTATCCTGGAAAAGGAGGGACCAAAGTCGCTTTTCAGAGGCTTGGGTCCAAACCTAGTCGGAGTTGCACCCTCCAGGTAAGCACCAGCCTGTGGGGCCTCGTGTCTCTGCACTGGCTCTGCCTGCTGTTTCCAGTGTGCAGACAGTGGTAGCTTAGTGTGTGTTTTAGTGTGTTGGCGAAAGAGATGGGGGCTGCTTTATTAGGAGAATAAATCTGCCGCCATCACCTGTCATCCCTACGTCAGCGTTTGCTGCCCTCCGCGTGGCATGTGTTCAGCACCGAGCATTACTGGGCACCCGTGAGACAGGCTCAGGGCACACTCAGACGTGCACTTACCACATGCCCTAAGAAACACCGACCTGAGAGTTGTAAAGGCTTCTAGGGGTTCGGGGGTGTTTTTAGGTTTCATTTTTATTTGAGATAGGGTCTCACTGTGTGATTGAGGCTGGCCTTGAACTCACTGGCCTCAAACTCATAGCATTCTTCCTGCCTCAGCCTCCCGAAGGCTTCTAGGTTTTACTGTCTATAAAACAACACCTTCATTTTTGTTGTTTTATAAGCCTTAATTCTCTTTAGAGCCTATGAAATATACAGAGCTATACTGTCACACTACAGTAAGGCAGAACACTTGCACTTATTTTTTTTTAAATTTAAGTTAATAAAAATAAAAAATTCAGTTCCTCATTGTCTAGCCACGTGTTAGTTACTCAGTATTCACCTGTAAGCACCCAGATATAGTAGCAGCTTATCCCATCTTTGCAGAAAGTGCTCTGGAACAGGACTGAGAAGGTAAGAGGGAGAGGGAGAGAGAGAGTGTGTGTGTGTGTGACACAGAGAGAGAGATTGATTCAGTTCAATGCTGGAATCAGGCAGTACTTCGTTCCTTTCAGAAAATTCTTTCGACATTTCAGAGTCACTCCTTGTGAGGAGTAAACAGGGAGAGAGCAGTAGAAAAATACTTGGCTAATGCCAGGGTATCTTTGTATGGGATTCATCAGAAGGATCTTCATTATGGATTATCCTGCAATAGAGACTGACCCGCTTGGGGAATCATTATTTCTCCCGCCTGGTTTCTTTTTGTTGTTGTGTGATTTCAACTAGCCTTAACCCTAACACCCCCCACCCCCCACCCCCACACCCCGGCTCAGCTTTCCAAGTGCTGGATTTATAGGCATTTGCCACCACTCCTGGCTTAATCCTGATTTCTTAAAAGCTCAGATGACAGGGCTGGGGAGTTAGCTCAGTGGTTCTGGCGCCTGTCTTGCAAGCGCAAGGACCCGGGTTCAATCCCTGGTAATCACATACCATACTGGGTGTGGAGACTCACGCCCAGCAGCAATCAGTACCACATACCACAGTGCCGGGCCTGGTGGCTCAGGCCTGTAATCCCAGCACTCGGGAGGCAGAGGCAGGAGGATTGCTGTGATGTGAGTTTGAGGCTGAGTTCAGGGCCAGCCTGAACCACAAAGCGAGACCCTGTCTCAAAAAAACCATTAAAAAAATACTCAGATGACAAACTAGCACATGTGACTCCATTTTTTTTGTCTGGTCCAATGGAACCTTGGACAGGAACTTGGTCCAAATCAGAGGCCATCTTGAGGTTTTATGAGCAGCAGCTCCACTCCTGTGGTGAACAGTGAAGTCTGGTTGCTCCACGGGCCAGCAGCTCGCAAGAAGAACCCTGTGCTTTGTGGTGGTAGGGAGCTCAGGCCACACACACACCTCGGCCCCCTGGGAGGACAGGGAAGAGCCGTGTCGTCAGAGAGAGTTCAGATCATACTTTTGGCGGAAGACAGAACAATTGTGACATGTTTTAAAACTGTACAAATATTAAGTTAGTTGCTTAAAGGAGTAGCATTTATCCAGAATGAAGACAGCGACAGGACCTAGCGTGGGTTTTGCCCAGACCTTATTTTCTCAGTCAACAATGGGCACTTCTGTCACCACGGACTTGTTTCTGGTGTGCCCGTGGGGGTGTGGGTATGAGTGTGGGGGAGGCCAAACCTTGCCCCATGTGGGCTCCTTTGCTACGTAAGAGCCCTCAGTACTCTCCTAACCTCCTCAGAGTTTTGGGGGATGGATAGATTTTACGCTTTATAAGGATTTCTTCACAGCGGTCTCTCTTTGTTCTAACAGGGCTGTGTACTTTGCATGTTACTCCAAAGCCAAAGAGCAATTTAATGGCATTTTCGTGCCTAACAGCAACACTGTGCATATTTTCTCCGCTGGTTCTGCAGGTATGTTACCCTAGACAGTGACAAATGGCTGCACTTTGCAAAGCATGCTTTGTTCTTTCTGCCAGGAATTAGATATTAGCTTCCTGCTTCTTTTGCAACTAAAATTATTTTTCCAAATCTTTGTTAGAATTGATACAATAGAGTAATTTGTAATTGGTTTGATTTTCTCTGATCACTCAAACTTTTTCTCCCTCACACTTTACTTTTCTGCATGTTACCAGCCAGTGTTCTACATCTTGTGTTTCTTTTATAGCCCTACCAATGTTTTTCTGCTTTCTCCATTAAGTTACTTCTAAAGATCGAGCTACTTTCTTTGCTCTTGCCCACTCCATGTCGAGTGGGCACAGTTGGCTCCATGGCAAAGCCCATGGCAAGACTCAGGGGTTGCAGGGTCTTCCCAGGGACCCGTTGTTCAGCTCAAGGCAAGCCTCCCCCAGAGGGCTGGGCAGGAAGTTGGACCTATAGACTGCCAAGAAAAAGAAGCTTCTGCCTCTAAACGGAGGCAGAAATGTGTTCATTTAAGTTGCAAGGTGTTATAGAGAATTTAAACTGGTGTTTTAGAAAATTTCCACCTTCTGCCAGATTCTAAGATGTATATACCAAATTCATCTGCCTTTGCTGTTCTCAAAATCTTCAGCAACCCAGCTGTTTTTAGTTTAATATCTAGACCTTAAATAGTTATATTAAAACTGTTCCATACAAGAAAGAAACTTCATTTAATGGGCTAGCTCTGAAGGGACATGTAGCATTCCAGACCAGGTCTGTCAACACTAAAGCTATAAACCAGTTTTGTAATGTTTACAAAATAAACTTAGAAGAACAGTGGACAAATAAAGCAGACCTTGAGGGAGTTTTTGAAGCCAGTGTCTTCCTGTCTCGTTAATCAGCTTCCCTGGGACTTTGGAGGGTGAAGGGCACAACATCGTGGAGCTGCAGAAGGCCACCACACAGTGCCTCCCGTGTTGCAGGCTTAAAACTTCGGGCTTCTGAAATGCAAGTTCAGATGTTTAAGTTTCTAAGTCTGAATTCAGGTGAATGAAAATTTAGTCCCTTTATTCCAGGTTAGATGGACAGTAACTTTTATGTTAAATCAGTAAGTTTTAAAAACAAATCATTTCTGGAATGAAACTTATAAATGAATTTTTAGATAGTTTTTCCTTGGGATTGACAGAAACACCAACAGCACCACCTAGAGCTGGGAAAGACTAGCTAAGACTCCTGGAAGTGGAGCAGTCCCTTTGGGATCCACGGGTAGCATTAGGTGTGTGACTTCCATGTGCAGTACAGACATCACTTCTGCCATTCAGTGGCACTCAGCACCTGAACTAACATCAGAGTTTACTCTGTGATGTAGACGACTTGAACAAGCACCGACCCCTGTCCACTGTTGACTCTTGTTTTCTCTTCCAGCTTTTGTCACAAACTCCTTAATGAATCCTATATGGATGGTCAAGACCCGGATGCAGCTAGAGCAGAAGTAAGTTATGAATTGCTCCTTCCATAAGATAAGAGCCTGTGAGATTTTTCTCTTCCCCTATATGGAGTGAGGCATTGGAGTCTTTAGCTGTTCCCTTTTTTCTCAGTCTGAACACACAGGACACAATCTTTGCTGTCTTTTTTTTTGAAAGAGAGTCATGCTGTGTACCTGAGACTGGCCTTGAACTTCACAGTGTCCTCTTGCCTCAGCCTCCCACATGCTGGCATTCTAGGCCTGTACCATCACTATTTGTGCTGTAAATGTTGTGGGAAGTAGAGGCCACAGAGGTGGCAAATGTAGACAGAAGCCTCTCAAGGTCCTGACCACTTCCTCAGATGGCCTCTGGCAGCTCTTCACAGACCCTGCCAAGCTGAGGTGCTGGGGACCGTCCTGCCAGCCCAGGCTTCATGGGCAGAACGGGCAGTAAGAATGGAATGTTACCCACCTACAGGTCTCAGGGTAATTTGAATACAGCACTCAGATACACTAGACATCAGCTCTGAAACACTAGCAGAGGTTCTTAATGTTTTTGTGCTGTGGATCCCTTTCCTAGTAAAGCTTGTATGCTTTTTTTAAAAAGTAAGGCAGTGAAAACCAGTATTGAAATGCGGTCATTAATGTCAAAAAACCTGATACAATAATGCTTTAGTATATTAAGTAACAGTATCTAATGGCAGTCAGCATCCCTGGAACTTCAGAATGGTTGTACTAAACAGTACTTTGTGTATTTATGAAAAAAGTCATGTGATAGGGAAATAATTTCCCACTGTACAAAACCACGTGTACTAAGAATACTACCATGGCCCATCATTCACATTCATAGTTGACAGCATGCCAGTTTCCAGTAGATTAGGGCTAACTGTGGATTCTAAGAACCTCTACACTACTGTTGTCTAGAAATATGTGCCCTGCATACTCCAGCAAGTCTACTCTGCCTTTTGGCTCTGTCAGAGAGGGGTGATGGGGAGCAAAAAAGGCCATGGAGCCCTGGGAGGGCCCTGCCTGGGTTCCATTTCCCCTGCATGGGTCCGGGCCTCCGGCCTCCCAGTCCTCTCTGCCACAGGCCCCTTCTCGGTGCCACTCTGACTATCTGGGTCGACCCCACACAGTCCTGTGAGTCTCTGCTATTCTCAGGGTGGCAACTGATGCCTGGGCCAAGCATGCAGCAGCCCTTGGCACTGTGCTGAGAGCTCTGTCATGTGTCCCAGGTGCCCATCTCCCCAAGCCCACTGTCCTCACTGAAATCATCCTTCCCCTCCACTTGTGCCAGGGCTGACACTTGTGTGCCTCACCTCCTGCCCTGGCAGCCCTCAGTGTCACTGCTGGGCACATGTGCCCAACTGTCACTTCTGTGCCACAGCAGATAAGCACCTCCTTCCGCGGAGACCTTCTGTGCACCCTCATCTGCCAAGTGAACACTTGTTGTTCAAAGGCACGGGACATGGCTCATGGTCACACAGCGAAGAGAGAATTGTGGCCTGGTTTGGGACAAGGGCCCACGCCACCCAGGGACCCGAGTGTCCAGGCAGGCAGAGGAAAGAGGGGTGGTTAGGCCCTCCTGAAGTAGCAGCACCACCCAAGCTTGTGAGTGCCCGGTGGGGCCCAGCGGTGCAGGTGTGCACAGGGGCTGGAACCCTGCAGGTGGCTCCACTCAAGGACACAGTCACCACTGTGCAGCGTAAAGCTTATAATTGGCTTTATTTTGTGATTTAGAGTCAGCAGCATTGAATTCTATGAAGTAGTGTGGCAGTGAGCCCAGCAGAAGCTGGTCCTAGACAAGGGCTGAGTATAAAAGAAACATCAAAAAGCAGATTGGTTATTTCAGAGTTAACTTTCCTACAGGTTGTGGTTAGGGAGACAAAGCTATAGAAAAATAACTGGTCAAAATCACCTTACTCTAGATTACTTTTATTGTGAAAGGGTTATAGTAGAAGGAACCAAGTTTAGAAATAATAAAATGAAAATTCAGCATTTATCCCCCCAACACCTTTTTTTTGAGACAGGGTCTCGCTTTGTAGTTCATTCTGGGCTTTAACTCACTTTGTAGCCCAGGCTGGCCTTGAATTTGCAGCAGTCCTCTTGCCTCAGCCTCCCAAGTACTGAGACTATAGATGTGTACTATCATGCCCAGCTGAGAATTCAGCATTTATGCATAAGGTCCTGGGTACACACAGCCCAAAGTATTTGTAGAGTATAGTGATAATAAACAGCACTTTGTATCACAGCATCTTCTTTTTTTTTTTAATAGCAAAACATTTATTGGTACTTGTAGGCATACATGGTCATAACACTCATTGTAGGGAATTCACACAGGTATGTGATACATCCTGCCTCTTTTTCCCTCCTCTTGGTTCCCTCTCTGTACAAAAGCTTTGTTTCTATTTTTTTCCATTTTCTCTTTCTGGTTCCTTTCTCCTACCCTCCTCTCTTATTCCTCTTTGAACATTTTTTCCTCGTTTCCCAACATCTATTATACATTTTAGTCCCCTTATTTCCACTTTTGGTTTCTCACAGATTTATCTCAAGAGTATTTTCTCAAGGTCCATCCACTTAGCTGTAAATGACTGAAGCTCATTCTTCTTTATGGCAGAACAGTAATCCATTGTATAAAAATCTTTCTCTATATGTCAGTGGGCATTTGGTCTGTTTCCAGGGTTTAGCTGTTAGACATTTTTCAGTATTTTCTTAAGCACATTTGTGTCATAATTGAGCTTTCCATGTAACATTGTCCTGCTGCAGGACAAAGCAGGACTTCCCCTGGAAGCAGTGTCCTGGCTCTCACTGCTGCCGTGACCGTTGAGCCCACCCCTGTAAAGTCCCCGTTCCTGGTCTGTGTCTGGCGGTGGTGCTCGCTGACTGGGAGCCGGTGGAGGCTCAGCCGCACAGGCTCCCATGGGCTCGCAGTCCAGGGGCAGGGTGGGGTCCTCCCAAGTCCCTTCTCGGGGCTGGGCCACACCCGTCTCAGTGGCTGTCACTGGTTTCCTTCCTGCAGAGTGCGAGGCACCAAGCAGATGAACACACTCCAGTGTGCAAGATACGTGTACCAGACTGAGGGCGTCCGCGGCTTCTACCGAGGGCTGACCGCGTCCTACGCCGGGATCTCGGAAACCATCATCTGTTTCGCTATTTATGAGAGCTTAAAGAAGTACCTGAAAGAAGCTCCATTAGCTTCTTCTGCAAATGGAACTGAGAAAAATTCTACCAGTTTTTTTGGACTCATGGTAGCTGCTGCCATTTCTAAAGGGTGCGCTTCCTGCATTGCTTATCCACATGGTATGTTTTGGTTTTTCTTCCAGAACAGTAGAACATTTGACAGGTTTGTCACACCTCAATACCTGGAGACCTCCACAGCACAGACTAAAATGCAGATTCCAACTGAGTATCCCTCTTCCAAAATGCTTGCCCCAGAAGTGCTTCAAAGTCGGGCTGCGTGCATCTCTAGCCGCTGAGCACGTGTGCTGCAAGAGCTTCGGGCAGGTTGCTGACGGGGTGCTCACCCTGTTCCACAGGTCAGGGGGTGCGTGTGAGCGGTGCTAGTATTAACCCCTGTGCGCAGGCTGTGGTATGCATGGTGGGAACTGCGCCTCCCTCCGCTCCAGTCGATGGGGACAGAGGGCCGTGCAGAAATGTGGTGCCGTGTGCTCCCAAAACTCCTGAACTCTGCACTTTAATAACCGCGTCTGGGGGCTTCACGGACCCTAACAGCCGCCAGACTAGACCCTCAGCTCCCACGGTGAGTAGGCTCAGCAGTCTTCTTCAGGGGAGTTTATTTCTTAGCACTTTTCTTTTCCCTGTTTCGGCGCTGGGGATAGAACCTAGCTCTCACGCATGCTGAACACATGAACACTGAGCTGTCCCCCTAGAAATCTGTTCTTGTTTTAGAGGTGGGGACTATTGGTAGTTTTTTAAAGAATTACAGAATTAGTATCCTAGTGACCAATTTAAAAACAGAAACTTGGTTTATGGTGCCATAAAAAACAAGTTTTCTTCTGAAAATTCACTTGCACTGTCAGCAATGACAAATGCACTTGCCACCTCAGCCCCAAGCAGTGAGTCTCACCATGTGCAGGGGCACCATGGAGCGAACCCCAGAGGCCCCGGTTCTGAGCTCCCTGTGACAGACAGGCTGTGCTCCTGGAAGGGAGGGAGCCAGACAACAAAGCCTGAGGCTCTGCATCCAGACAAGGAAAGTAGAGGGTCAAGGTCAAGGGTCCTGACAGTCCCCCTTTCCCTTGTCCAGGGCCTGTAACAGGCAGAGCTGAATTTGACTTCCTTTGGTTGTGTTGGTGGCATATAGTATGTGCTTCTGTCCCCGCAGAGGTGATAAGGACGCGGCTCCGGGAGGAGGGCACCAAGTACAAGTCGTTCCTGCAGACGGCGCGTCTGGTGTTCCGCGAGGAGGGCTACCTTGCCTTCTACAGAGGGCTCTTTGCCCAGCTCGTGCGGCAGATCCCGAACACAGCCATCGTGCTGTCTACCTACGAGCTCATCGTGTACCTGCTGGAGGACCGTGGACAGTGATACCACACACTTGTGCTTAGAATAAAACTGAGAACCTCCAAGATCTCTGTTCCGTTGCTGTGTAGCGTGTCCCAGACGGACACAGGAGAGCCCATAGTGTGTCTGGTTCGTGTCACCGTGGTGGACGTTTCCTTTTGGATTCATGCTTTCTGGAAGGTTTGAATTCATTCATGTTAATAGTTAATTATAATTTTTTTTTAACTTAAGAGGATTCAGAATTAAGCAGCAACTAAATTAAATCATGCTATTTAATTTAAGTATACCTTTGGTTTGTGTCCTCTTTTATGCTCATTTTACTGTACACTGAAGCTAGGGAATTAAGTATCTCCATGAAACACCCCATAAAAACAGAAGGAAGGATGAAGTCACAGCACACCTGGTTTCTAACCTGCCCGTAAGGTCTTGCAGCAATGGACAGCAAACAAGGACAGTCCCATTTTTTGACGATGCTGTGAGCAGTCTTCCCCGTGGTCTCCCTTCTGTGCGTTCCCAGTGCACAGACTGATGAGCCCTTGGTTGGAGGTCGGCGCACTTCCCCGACACTAAGGTCTTTGCACTGCACACCTTTCCCAAAGGTAGAAACCAGGGCGGAGATCTCAAAGAACTGCTTTGTCGCTGCCCAGCTCCTGGGCTATTTCTCTCAGTGGGGACTCACCAGTGTGGGCACCCCGCAGCCCCAGCACAGCCTCAGTCCAGGGCTGTCCAGGGCTTCTGGCCTGGTCTTGGGCTCCAGAGAGACAGAGCCCACACAGGAGTGGCAAGGCTACTGTGTTCTGACTGCAGGCATGGGTATTGTTGAAATATCCTGAAAAAAGCTTCTAAAAATTTCCAGAACTTTTCACCCTCATTTGTAAGAGAAATGTAGTGTGTATGTGTGTGTGTGTGGGGGGGGCGGTGTACTGTAAAAACAGAAGGCAGCCAGCCACTGTACTTGGCTGGCTGAGGTGAGAGAGTTACATGTTGGAGGCCAGCCGGGCTACACCCTGAGACCCTGGATCAGGGTCAGCTGTCAGAAGGCAAGACGAGGCGGAGCTCAGCGCCCCCTAGGCTCAGTCCCCAGCACTGCACAAACGCGGGACTGGTGAGCTGGTGACCGAGGGGGCTAGGTGGTTGAGCTCTGCCTGATATGTGCCAGCCTCTGTATTCAGTCCCCAGTATATCCCAAAAAACCCAGGTAAAATCAGTAATATTTCATCAGCTGTATCGCAAAGTGAGTGTTTTGTAGCCGAAGGTGGCTTCTCTACTGAAGGACAAGAATGGTGCTGATTCTAACAGTGACCCATTTGCTTTCAGGTTGAACTACAGTCACTGGTAGAAATGATAGGAAGATACTTTCAAATCATTTAAAGCGAAGTTTTATTCCTTCATGGCCATAGGGAAGTCGCTGGTGTTAATATTTCTCTCAGCCCCTATCTAGAAGTCCATATTCCCTGGAGGGGTAGCTGTAAGAACCAGGAGGCCCCCCACTATCCCACACCCCTTTTTTATTTTTGCATTATTGGAGTTTGAACCCAGGTCTTTCCCAAAGATGATAGCGGTCCCCACTGACCTGTGGCTCCCCACAAAGAACAGGCTGCCCACAAAGAATACTGACCTCAAAAACATTGAAAGTTTTAGGTCACAGAAACATGGGGCAGATTCAGATATTCCTGTAAGATCTTATTGGCTAGTAATTAAATTTAGCTTAAATCAATACTGAAACAGTAATCTTCCCCAAGTCCCTTCCCCAGCTAACGGTCAGTATTAACATACAGGCGTCACTCCTAGAATCCTACGGAAATTATCTACATAACACTTTCTAAAAAGCATCATCCCTCAGAACCCTGCACGTCTGCATTCTTTGCAGTGGCATTAACCTTAATATCCATACCAAGCTGTCTAGTGACTATTCGACCTGTCCCCATCGTTGGTTTGTGCCCCTGCGCTAACCACTGTGGCTGGCTTCAGAGGAGCTGAGACTTGCAGGTAAATGGCCCTGAGGGCCCAGACTGGGTTCAGCCAGACACTGAGAAGGCAGGACTGTCGAGGAGAGGGCTAACGACGGGCAGCCTCGCACGCCGGAGACGCCCGCCCCCCCCCCACCCCCGCTTCCTACGGTCACTGCAATTCTGCAGACCCCGCAGACGTAGTTACGACCCACGCGCTTGCGCAGGCGACAGTGGTGTGGGCGGGGTGTCGCAGGTCTCCGCGCGTCGGATTCCACCTCCCGCCACCAGGCGGCGCGCCCGGATGGCTCGGCGCTCTTCCGCCGACGCCCCGCCCTCCTGGGTTCGCCCTGCGCCCCAATTGGCCGTTTGGCGGGAGCGCGCCGAGTCAGGGGGCGGGGCCCGCGCTGGCTACAAAGCGGCGAAGGTCACTGCGCGAGCAGGCGCGTCGCTGCCTGCGTCCCCCGCCCGCCCGCGCTCTCGTGCCTCCGGCCCACCGCCCACCGGAGCCATGGAGGGACTGAGCGCACTGCTAGCCCGCTTCCCCACGGCTGGCCTTGCTGGTGGCCTAGGGATCACGGCATGTGCCGCTGCCGGCGTGCTGCTCTACCGGATCGCGCGGAGGTGAGTGAGCTGGCCCGGCCGCGTGCGCCCGGGCCTGAATCCCCGCGCGGCGTCGGGATGCCCCACCCCCACCGCGCGCGCCTGGCGAAGAATCGAGTCTGGGCGCTTGCTGGGAGCAGGGACTTGGCTCGCGGGGTGCGGGCTGAAGACGGGATTCGGGCTGAAGACGGGATTCGGAGCATGGGGTGCAGGGTGCGGGCGTGGATGCCGCCTCCTCCCCCACCCCCGCTACTCCCTGGTGGTCTTGGGCGTCTCGGCCCCCGCAGCACGCTGGGCGGGGCGACAGTAGCCAGCCTTGCTGCTGTGCACGCGTTGGATCTGGATGTGCTCGCCTCCCAGGAAGGCGGGAGACTGCAAGCTAAATGATTGTCATCAGTTAGGAGCTGTGCAGGGGCCTGCAGGGGCCTGGGAACAGCCGGGTCTGGAACCTGCCATCCGTGCCCCTAGACCGCCTCCTGGTTGAGCTATAGCAGAGCTGTGGGAGGTGGGCGGGGACGGGGACACGCATCACTGCAGACCTAGTCTTCAGAGCTGGCCTTGTTCTCTGCCTCCACAGCAGGGAAAAAAGTGAAAGGGCTGCCCGTCGTGGTGCCTCGTGCCTATAATCCCAGCACTGGAGAGGCAGAATCAGGGGAATTGTTGCGAGTTCGAGGCTAGCTTGGGGTACATTCAGGACCAGCCTGAACTACAGAGTTAGACGGTGTCTCAAAAAAAAAAAAAAAAAAAAGTGAAATGTCCTCTTACTTCCGCAGGGTCAGGGGGTAGAGAAGCCAACTACTTGCCACCTGATTCGCTTCTGGGGACAGGGAGGAAGGTGCTGTGAACATCCTAGGGAAAGCAAGGGCTTCCCAACTTCGGACTCAGTCCAGCAGCCAGTTGCTGTGCTGCAGCCTGACCCCCAGGCAGCATGGCTGGCATCACTACTTGACCACTACTATGCCCTGCTGCTGCTCAGAGAGAACAGAGGAGCAGGGATGTGGAGGGGTGATTCATACGGGGTTCCCAGGAAGGCCCAAGGTGTCACCCCATCCAAGACTCTGGTGATCTGGCCTGACCACACTGGTTGCTGTGGCCCAGGGGAGTGGAGGCAGGGCTGGCGGGTGCAGGTTCCTCAGGAACAGGAGAGGCGGCCCTTGGATTCCTCCGCATTTAGTGTGGTTGTGGGAGCAGGGCTTCTCTTGGAGCTTTGTGCTCCCTGTCTCGAGCCCCACTTCCCAGGCATCCAGGGCCCTTCCTGGCCAAGCTTCTGGGGCCTTGGTCTGCTGCAGGGCGAGCTGACATGGTGGCAGCCAGGACTGCCCAGAAGTCCTTTCAGGCCCCACTGTAACACAGTGGGTCGAAGTGTATGTAGCATTGTGACCAGGAGAAGGACCAGTTCTTTGGACCTCCTAAGATGTCCTCGTAAAGCAGTGGGTTTTGTGTAGGGGTAGTAAATTGGCCACTGTCACCATGTCAGAGCAGGAGCAGCCTGGCCAGCAGCTGCACCCTTCTCCCACCCTCCATGACAGCGGGGTCTCACTGGCTTTGGCCACCACAGGGTTTGGGGGGAGCCTCCAAAGAGAGTCATTTTTGGAAGGCGTCTTGGCAGGGCTGTGTGTGCTGGCTCAGCACAGAGACAGAGGGCAAGAGATGGCCTGCAAGGATATGGAGGGCACTGTATCTTGAAGGATCTGTCCGTGTCATGAGGTGCTCACTTCTCTGAAATCTTCCCAGAGCCCCCATTGGGCCCGTAATTTCCCCACCACAGCAGGAGGAGCTGCCGTGTGCTGATGATGGGCCCTGTCTGGCCAGACAAGCTCCCAAGGGCGGGTGCTCAACTGGCTCCCTTTTTTTTTTCTTTTGGTGCTTTCCATTTTACAGATGAGTTGAAGCCCTGGAAAGATTGGGCTTGGCCCCACTTGACCCTACTGTTCCTGAACTGCAGCAGTCACCCATACTTACACTGTGGGTGCTCCCCAAGCTCTTTGCCACTTCCTTGCACCCACAGGCAGGAGAGTGCCAGGGCAGGGGCCCCAGGTGACGCTTCCCTGGCTGGCTGGCTGGCCCTGTGTCTCGGCAGGTGTGGTGTCCTGCACCTCCCTAGCCCTTGACTCCTCAACTCAGCAGGTACTCCCTGCAGCCAACACACACACCAGGCCTACAGTGGCATCTGTCAGTGGGGAGCAAGCCCTATAGCAGAGCCCATCCTGGCGCTGAGAGTCCCTGTAGCCTTCTCTCCTCTCCCAGACCTGCTTCTCACTCGGCGCCGTGGATGTCCCCAGTCCTTGTTGCCCATACTTCGCATAGTCCCTTTGTCCCCTCTCCTTCCTTGGTGCTGAGAGCACCCATTCTTCAGGGTGATAGAAAATGCCCTGTGCATTTTCTTGTCCTTGTGTCCAGTCTTTGCAAGCCTCAAATGGCACTCAGTGAACTGCTGCCCCAGTCTGAGTCTTTCCCCAAAGGGGCATAGATCTGGGGTCATGGCGCTGGTGACTTAAGTGTGTTTTGCTCAAGGCTGAGGCAGAATGCTTGGCGGTCCCTTGGGTCCTGGCAGTGCTGAGATGCAGTTTGGTGCCGCTGTCCCATCAGGGAATGAGCTGACCAGTGTTGCCTAGCCGACTCTCGGGAAGCTAAGGGAGGAGCCACCTGCAGGGATCGGGGGAATCAGGCTGTCAGAAATCGTCTTTGCCACCCCCAGGACAGCTTCTGAGCCCCATTGGCTCAAGGTCTGTTCTTTGTGGCATGACACTGGGTGCATCCGTGAGGGGTCCACTGAGAACAACCCCTCCTTATGCTGGGAGAAGTGAGCTGTTCCTAGGCTCCATTCTGGCGTCTCTCTCGGTCAGGGCTGTGAATACTAAGCCATCCTTTCTGGCATCCCAAAAGCTCAGCACCAATGTCTGCACCCCCACAGGTCCCAACCTGCCTTGCCAGCATGGTCTCACCTTGGGGCAGGGGACAAGCTGCTGTCCTGCCACATCTGGACCAGCACCAGACTGAGTGTGGCTGTCCAGGGCTGTCTTCCTGGGGTGCCCATATCACCTGTGTACCTGTCTCACTACCTCAGATGCGGTCCACCAAGTATGAATCATCTTGGAGCCCAGTTTTAGACAGCTGGCCTGAGGGAGAGAGCTGGCCCAGGGGTGGATGAGAGAAGCCTGGGGGCATTTCCCTGAGCGAAAATGAGGCCAAAGGGCTGTGCCCCCATCAAGCTGGCGGAGCTGGCCCCTAAGGCCAGGCTGCCCCTGGAAGGGACCGCTGATGCTGGAGACGCACCTGGCCAGTGTGGGTGCCAGCTACTCTGGCCACAAGGGAGCACCCTTGCTGGCCCCACAGACACAGGATAATCCCCGCCTTCCTCTTCAAGCCAGACACAGACAAGGAGCCATTTCCCTAGCAACGGAACTGGAGATAAGAGTGGAAACTGGGGCTCCCTGGGACAGGAGGGGCTTCCCGGGGACTCCTGGGCAGCAGCCAGAGCCCCTGCACACCTGTCAGTAGTTCCCAGGACCAGTGCTGGGGACAGTGTACCATTCAGACAGGCTAAGGTTGCGGGCCATGGTGGGGTGGCAGGGCTGTCACCCAGCTCAAGGATGTTGCCTGGTCACGAGCTGTCAGTTTGTCACAAAGGCAGTCACAAACTGCCTTTGTGTGCAGTTCCAAAGAGGCCTGTAAAGCAGGTACAAATTAACCAAAATTGAATGCTTAATTGCCATGAATGCCAAATACATGCACCGCTGCAGAGTGTGGGTTTGCAAGCCTCCAGCCATGGGTGGCACCAGAGGCCTTTGGCTTTGCCATTCCCTTGGCACCTACCAAGCTTCACAGGTGAGTGCCAACTGCCCACTGGGTCCAGCACTTGAGGTCTTTCTCGCGGCCTCTCAAGGTGAGGAAATGGAGTGGAGGGGCTTGCAGCTGATTCTCCATGCAAGCCACCCTCAGGTCTTTCCTGCTGCCCCAAGCTAGTAACAAGATGTTGCCCCTGTGGTCTGTGAGGGCTTTGAGCTGGGATGACCGCCACTCTTTCTTCAGCCCCTTGTTCCATTTCCTCTTCTCTGTCCTGGCCTCCCTGGTCCCCATGTCACTATGGTTTATTGACATATAATGCCTATAGACCAGGCACTGTCAAGCACTTCCCACAGACAGGATCTTGTAAGGGAGGGCCTCTTGTCCCAGCAGACAGGCAGCAGAATTCCCTTACTCCTCAGCAAGGCCAGGCAGCGGCACTGTGTCAGTGACAGGAGTAGAGCCCAGTTTCCAGGGCTGTGTGGTGTCCGAGCCCACAGACAAGCCCAAGACAGGGTGGAGACAGGGTTGGCCCTTTGATTACGAAGTGCTCTGTGACCTGTGTTGTTACATCCTTAGACAGGTACCTACTGTGCGTGCTGTGGTGCCCACTTTGCAGGTGTACCTACCCAGACGGAGAGGGCGGGAATGTCCTGGTCACACACTCGAAGTGGGCAGCATGGAGCCCAGGTGTCTGAACACCGGGTCATCTATGGGGGCAGCTCCCCGTGCTGCCTGGGCCCAGGCAGTGCTCTGAGCCAGAGCTGGAACTGGCCTGTGGGAGGGACAGGCAGTGGCAGGACCAAGACCCCAGGGCTTGAGCAGCTGCCACCCTTCCCACGTAGGTCCCAGACTCCCAGACTGGAGGGCTTTGTTGGCCAGTTGTTCGCCTCCCCCTACCCCGCAGCACCCTGCCAGTGAGGCCCCGTGAGGAGCCAAGCACAATCCCCAGTGTCTGGGCTGGGATCATCCTGCAGCCCCCACCTGTCACTGCATGTGTGGTCAGCGAGGGCCACTGTTACAGCTGTCACTAGTGGTTCCCTGCAGCTTCCCTTGCTCTCTGGGCTGTATCCTGGGAAGCCCTGCACCCTTGTCAAGTAGGAGCCCACCAGAGTGTGCCATTTCTGCTGCCATAACTGAACTTTTGCACCCATGTCTGAGTCCAAGAGGAGATGGTGGCCTGGGCCCCCACATGGGAGCCTGGATCTGCAAGTGTCCAGCCACTTCCAGAAGGTGCTGTCCGTGTGGCTCCATATGGTCCCCGGGGAGGACCAGCAGCACCCAGCCCATATGCCTCTGCTCAGAGCCAGTGTTTCCAGCCCCCGAACCCTACACCCAGCACCCTTCCCTGGGGGATTGGGGCCTTTTGGGCTGACATCACTATCCTTGGTCCACAGGACGAAGCCAACACACACGACGGTCAACTGCTGGTTCTGTAACCAGGACACACAGGTGCCCTACGGAAACCGCAACTGCTGGGACTGTCCCCACTGTGAGCAGTACAATGGCTTCCAGGAGGTGCGGCCCGGCAGGGTGGGGTGGTGCTCCCAGGCTGGCCCAGGGATGGTGGCTCCATCTGCTGCTCAGGCCCTGCACAGGCGCTGGCCCAGGTCCTCACTTCTGTTCTCACTCTCCCGGGTACAGGGAGCCATGGCCCTTGTCCAGAGTTGCTGCTCCATGCAGTTGGGGTGGGGCACACCCTGACCTGTGCAGCTCTGTGGGGGCCAGGCAATCAGGGCGGCAGTCACCGTAGGTAGCATAGGCGCAAGTGGTGCCGCCTTCGGTCATACTTCATTTACAAAGTAGTCAGGTGGTAGAGGCCACGGTTTGCACTGACCTGAGAGCCACAGGTTCTGGCGACTGAGCCGGGGTATGAGGGGGTGGCCCAGGCCCTGTCATCACCCCTGCTGGGAGCCTTCGTTCTCAGTGTCTACACCTTCGGCTCCATGCGGAGTGTCTCAGAAGAAAGCTGTGGCCGTTGCTAGAGAATAAGTGGGAATGTCAGATCCTGGCTGTCCCCACACGGGCCTGGGCCAGCGCTGGGTCGGGAAAGGCTCCCTGTGACTAGGACGCCTCCCCTCCACAGAATGGCGACTACAACAAGCCCATCCCCGCCCAGTACCTGGAGCACCTGAACCACGTGGTGAGCAGCCTGCCCAGCCCCCACGACCCAGTGCAGCCACAGCAGTGGGTGAGCAGCCAGGTGCTGCTGTGCCGCAAGTGCAACCACCACCAGACCACCAAGATCAAGCAGCTGGCCGCCTTCACGCCCAGGGAGGAGGTGAGGCTGCCCACATGCCGCCTCGCAAGGCTGCTTCCTTTTCTGCTCTCTTCTCTAGCCAAGCCTGAGAACCACATGGAAATCGAAGGGCTGTCAGTGCAGTGGGGTTTGTCCCGGGGCGAGGGAAGTGTGGGGCCTGTGTCCTCATCCCCCAAATCCATTCTTCCGTGGGTACCAGGGCCGAGGAACCCTGGGCTCCGCAAGTGGAAGGAAGCAGGTGGTACCCAGAGCCTTGCCCAACTTGGACCCCAGCTGAGCCGGGAGCTTCCTCCCTGAGTCCTTCCTGCCTGTCCCCCACACACGCCAGACCTTGCCTAGCCTGTGTGTGACCTCAAGAGGCACACACAGAAACACTGACTTTCCCAGTCCTGCTCGGGAGCTCGGGGTGTGCAAAAGGGGAGGAAGGCAGGGTTCGGTACCAGGTTTTACAGACCCATGCGGTCCCCACAGAGGTCACACCGGTAACTCTGCTGGCCACCACAGACAGCAAAGGTGCACTGCCATGTTCCTATCCACGGAGAGCCCTGGCTTATAATTGGCCATCGAGGCCCAGGCCCAGCCAATAGCCCTCCAGTGCATTTTACACCTGGCTCAGGCAAGAAAAGCCTCTGACCCTGGGCTGTCCACCTGTCACTCCCCACAGCCCAGCCACCATCCAGGAGCCCAGAGCCAGCAGGCAGGGAACACGCCTGAGTCTCAGCCTCAGGCTATGTCTCTGGTGCAGGGGGACTGCTGGTATTACTGCTCCAGTGGGCCCTGCTTGGTGCTGGCCCTCAAGTCTCTAGAGCCACCATCTTAGTGGCGAGGCAGAAGGAGCAGTTTGGAACTGGAGGACTCCCCAGTCGTTGCCAAATAAGTCCCGGGGGATCTGAATATCTGTCCCCGCACACCCAGGGCAAGTACGACGAGGAGATCGAGGTGTACCGCCACCACCTAGAGCAGATGTACAAGCTGTGCCGCCCGTGCCAGGTGGCCGTTGAGTACTACATCAAGCACCAGAACCGCCAGCTGCGTGCCCTGCTGCTCAGCCACCAGTTCCGGCGCCGGGAGGCGGACCAGGCCCAGGTGCGATGTGAGGCTTGTGTGGTGCTTGGGCCTCCAGGCCTCTCAGGCACAAGTGGGAATGGCTGTGTTCCTCTGGACAGTGGCCAGGGTCACCATGTACCTTCCTGACCTTGTGGCGGCCTCCCTGCTGTGCTCTCGGACACTGTGACCCCCCCATTCACAGCTGAAGAAACCAACCCTGGGGAGGCCAAGAGACGTGAACCCTGCACCTGGTGCCTAGTGTGGGATTTGGGCCCATGAGTCTCCGACTAAAGCACTAACTTCCGTTATAGTCCCTAGTTAGTGGAGTGTTCTGACTGGTTAATAAGTGAGGGGCTTGTCTGTCTGCACAGCAACCCCAGGGGGACCCTGTCCTCAGAACCAGCTTCCTGGTTCCTGGACTGAGGAACTCATTGCTGTTTGTTTGTTTTTTAATTTAACTCTTGTCACATTAACTCTTGCTGCATGTTGATTGTAGTCTAGTTAAAAGCACAGTGGGAACTTCTAGTGAGGACTTGACACAGTGATTGAAGCTTATTTAGAGGACCAAGGTCATCGCAGTGTGAGAAGCGTTTCCATAGAAGCAGGGTGGGGATGGGGAGCAGGGGCACAGTCACAGAAGCACGAGGGGTGGGAGCCTAGGCTGACTGACACCCCCTCCCAGCGTGGGCCTAGGGCGCTGTGGGCAGCTTGTGGCACATCCCTGACCTGTCTTTGTCCCTCCTGCAGAGCACTGGCTCCTCTGTGGTGAGGGCTCCGCTCCAGGTCATCCTGCTCCGCGCCCTGGCCTTCCTGGTCTGTGCCTTTCTGCTAATGACAGCACTATACGGCCCCAGCAACCCCTTCAGCCTGACCCTGCCCCTAGCCCTGCCACCTGGCAGCAACAGCTCAGCCGCACCAGACAACACCACTGCCCCCGGGACTATGGGCTGGCGGCAGCTGCTGGACCTACTGCCCAAGCGCACAACAGAGAGGCTGCTTGAGGCCTGGGCCTTCGGGCAGAGCCACCAGATGGGCATCGTGGCCATAGGCCTGCTCACCTGCCTGCTGGCCATGCTGCTGGCTGGCCGCATCAGGTATGTGTGGGACCAGGGACATAGGCAGGCAGGAGTCAGCACATTGGTGACTAGGGTCGAAGCTGGGAGCCCTTGGAGCCATACATGCTGGCTTGAATTCTATGTACTGTGCAGCTGAATAGGTCTTATCCCTGTTCTCCAGCCCAGGAGTCTGGCAGGCAAGATGGGACAGCATGTGGCTGGCCTCACAAAGGCCATGACACTGGCTCTCGCACCTGTTCCCTGTGAACTGGGCCCGGGCGCCTTCCTCTTCTACTCAAGCCCATCTGTAAAGTCGGGGTGATGCTCATCTATCCCCTTGGCTGTCAGGCTCAAGCGAGGTGCTCTGAGGCCTGGCTTCTCCCCGCGTGTGGATGGATCCACAAACCGCACCCAGGCTGAGGGCAACACTGGGTCTGAGTGGCTCAGAGCTGGCAAGGCCAGGTGTGGACAGAAGTGGTGGGTCTGGGCACCCTGTCCTCTCCCCGGGCCCTCACTCCCCGCCGTCTCCCACAGGCTCCGGAGGATTGATGCCTTTGCCGCCTGCCTCTGGGGCCTGCTGCTGGGGCTGCATCTGGCCGAGTACTACCTGCAGACAGACTCACCCAGCTGGATGGACACGCTCAAGCTCAGCACGGTGTCCTTGTGCTGCCTGGTGGGCTTCACGGCAACTGTGGCCACGAGGAAGGTGACGGGCCCGCGGAGGTTCCGGCCCCGAAGGTCAGAGCAGCAGCAGTGACTGCGGGGGGAGGACAGACGGATGGACAGGCCCGGGACTCGGCCATCCGGAGGAGGTGCCCCTCAACCTGGTCTTTTCTTACTGCTTCCCTCCTTGCCTAGGACCTGGGCCTGGCCCGACCCCTACATCCCTCTTCTCCATCACCAAACCGGCCCCAACCTGAGGCACTGCCCAAGTACCTCATAGCCACTCCTCACTGCCGCCACCTAGAGCCTAAGTCCCTTCTTGCCCTGTGCCCAAATGCAGGCAGCACCCACACAGCCTGCCCCGACCCCCAGCTTGCTGCTGAGCTCCTGGATCTGGAGCCGTGCGCATGGCCTCACCACTTGGGCTGCTTGGCGGGGCCCAGCCCCTGGGCAGGATGCACAAGGGCCAGAGCAGCACCATGCTGTCCCCACCCAGATCCAACTCTAATTCAGTCCCTGGGCTCGGGTCCCTGGCCTTGTGTGAGAGTGAGGTGAGCCCCATCACAGTGTGCAGCTCTGGAGACAGCAGGCTCCCTTGGCAGCCAGACTGGGGTAGGAGGTCCCCACAGCGGGCTACACAGGACTCGGCCCTTCCCCATGTGGTGCCTGCGAGAAGCACAGGTCAGGGCCACAGGGATATGCTGGCTGCCTGACATCAGGTCCTTGTCACCTGTCCTCTGGCTTGTCACAGGCTTCCTCACAGCAGTCTATGGAGGGTGCTCCCCATTTTCCTGTGGATACACATAGTCCTCCAGGCCTCCGCCTCACCCTCATCTCTAGATAGGGCTGCCCAGGAATGTGGCGCCCCAAGGTTGCCACCCTTGGGAAAGGCCCAGACCTGGTCCTTCTTGGCTGTGTGGTCCTGGCTGGGACCCAGGGGTGCTGGCCTCCACGGCCTTGAGGGTCACATGAGGCAATACACAGGGACATGTCCTGGAGTTGTGCTGTCCACATTAGAGGACATTCTCACCTTGTGGTGCCTCCAAGTGCCCAGCCAGAGTGTGCCCCAAGGCCTTGCAGTGCCACAGGCCAAGCTGCCTTCTGGCGGCCTGGCACCTGCTCCAAGCACAGCTCCTCCACTGCGTCAGCCTGGGGCTGACAGACATTCACATCTGTGTGATGCTCACATCCAGCAGAAGTCACCGGCGCCTCAGCTGAGGGCACAGATACACGTGGCACTGGCTGGCCGGCCTTGCCATGGCAGACTATTAGGCACAGGGTCCAAGGAGGCCACTGCTCCCTGCACCTGTGATTAGAGAGCGGGCCCTGCCCTGCTGTGTGTGGTGCCCTCAGAGCCCGGGGACTGTTGGGGCTTCTGTGTGACTGGACCAGGCCCCGGTCTTGCTGGCTGGACTCTGCCTGTCCTGTGTAGGGTGAGACGAGCAACCACCCCCAAACACGGATGAGGCCATGATCCCTCAGCTCAGCATGGGGGCAGGGGCTGCCCCGGGTGGCTGAGGGGGTCAGGGACCTGCCCATCCTTCATCCTGAAAAGCCAGAGTGAAAAGCGGGCAGAGGAGGAGGCAGGTGCCGACCGGCCAGCCGCATGTGCTCTTGCATTGCCGTAACCTCAGGAGGCTGCCAGGGCAATGCTGATTCCTGCATCCTGGCACTAGGTGAGAGCAGGACGTGTGTGTGTGTCTGTGTCTGTGTCTGTCTGTGTGTGTGGTGTGTGTGTGTGTCTGTGTCTGTGTCTGGTGTGTGGTGTGTGTGTGTGTGTATTTTAATTTAAATTATTTATAATGACGGGAGCCAGCTCTGGCTGGCCAGGGTCCCCGCTGAGTGACGCCTCTCCTGCCCTCTGGCAGCTCCAAGAAGGCATGTCAGTTAGGATTCTTGACCTTTTTATGGAGTTCTGTGTGACTTTTACAAATAACTGCTTGTTCCTTAAAGCCCCCCTTAGAGAAAGTGCCAGCACCTCATGGGGTTGCCAGCAACAGCTGCCGAAGTGCTGGCACCCTGGATTGGCCTGATTGGCAGGCGACAGCTGTCCGGGCCGGGTGGGATCATGTAGAGAGAGGGTGGCCGTCTGAGAGGTCGGTGGGGTGGGCTCAGCCTTCTGCCGTGTGGGTCGGGGTCCCCACCCCGGGCTGAGCCGGCACTGCGTAACACCAGTCCTGGACTAACCAGGACTACCCTCCACCGTCCCTGGCTGCCCCGCTGCCCCACCTGCCCGCTTGGGGGAGGCCTGTGACTTGCCCGTCTCCCCATGTGGTAGAATGTGGATTGTTTAGTGACCCCTAACCGCTGTAACCTCTCTCCGGCCCTAGTCGTCCTGTTCCAAATGCTGTGTTTTCAATAAATGCCTCCCGGGCCCTGTTCCTTCCGGTTGGCGTCAGGTACCACGGCGTTTTTCTTTTTTCTTTCATGTTTCTTCAGAAGCGCTTCTTTGTCCAGGCTGGGTGTGGGGTTGGGCCTTGGGGCCTCCCAGTGCCCTCAGGATTCCGGGTTGGGAAGAGTCAAGTGTCTCAGGAGGCCCAGCTGTCCTTGTCCACCTCGGCCGTGTTTCCTATCTCCTGGTGGGGCTGGGCAGGGACCACACGGCTCCCCTGGGGTGGAGTGACACTCCCCTGGAGTGTCTGGGCTGCCCTCACCATAGTGCCAGTCACCACCTACCTCCGGGGATGCACAGACGTGAGCCTCGGGCCCTGGGTGCACAGGCACTGAGCGTGGGCAGGCTCAGGCTTCTGGCCAAAGCCCCCTGCGGCCTGACAAGCTGGGCCCCCTTTAACCGGAGGAGCCAGGAGAGCTGCAGTGATGCCCTCCAGTTTCACCGCAAGAGCGTGCACACCTTCAAAGCGGCCTACACAGTGCCTGCACTCAGCGGCACCAGTCAGGAACAGTCCTGCTGTAGCTGGATTCTAGGCTTCCTAGGGGGACCCAGTGTGAGCAGGCGCTGGGCAAGCCAGGACGTGCTCACTGGACCCCGTTGTACTCATTCATCCTGCCCCAAGGTGCCAGTAGACTCACGTCCCCACTGGCCACCTCTGAAATCTGTAACTGTTCTCACCAAAGCCCCTAACAATTTGTCCCTGGGCCCAGTGGGGGTGGGGTAGGGCACAGAAGCCCAGCTTGGAGTCCTGCTGCCACCTGCTGGAGGGACTTGGGCATGCACCCGCCTCACACCCGCCCTGTGGCCCAAGCACAGTTGAGCAGACCCAAGGCACCAGCCAGGCCCCCTGCCGCCGTGGTGCCTAAAAGTGTCCATCTCCATGCCTTTTGCTGCCATCCTGCCAAGTGGTGGTACAGTACCAAAGTGGGAACGCAGACACTTCGCTTTTTTGGTTTCGTTTTGGTTGTAGATTTTTTGGTGCATCATCCCCAGGCTGGTTTCCGGGGTGGGGCCGGGTCCTCCCCAGAATCTTGGGGTGTTGGACAGGCTCAAAGAACAGGTCAGCAGGCAGAGCGAGGGTGAGTCCACCGGGGCCCAGTTGATGAGGTCCCTCTTCAGATTTGCTCTGCGTCAGTTTCTCCAGAGACAAGCTGAGCCTCTGGCTTCTAGCACTTGGCAAGAGATTAGGAAGGTCCTGTGATTCTACAGGAAGTCCGCAGTCCTTGCAAAACTCCTTTAATAGGATGGGGTAGGTGGGTGGTGCTTGTCATGGTCAGCAGCCCCAGCACTCTAGCGTGACGGCCCGGGCACCTGGGCTATCCCCCAGCTCACCGCAGGCCTGGGCCTGCCGGCCTGTCCATCAGCAGTGTCTGCTGGGCCGTTTGTCCTTCGGGACGGAGGTAAGGCTGGACACCGGGAGCCCTGTCCAGGCGGCAGACTAATGTATTAACTACGCTGCCTCCCCCATAATCGGGCACCCTAATCGGAAGCATGGTTGACACCTGGCCCGGGGCCACTGGTTCCCTGGTGTGATTTGTACCTTCTCGAGTTAAAGAGACACTGTCACCTCTGTCTTCTGGGCAGCCTTGCAGTCATCCCTAGGGCCTTTCTAAGCGCGAATCTGGTGCGTCCTCTGCCCAGCTGCCTCCCAGAAGTGTGCAGAGGGCAGGCGCAGGCCTGCACAGGGGCTACTCGGAGGTGTGTGCCAGCAGGGGCCACCAAGGTGTCGCCGAGCTCCACTGCTCTGGGACACTCAGGGTGCAGATAGGAAGTGGCAAGGCAGAGCCTGAGTCCCCGAGCCTCTGCATCAGGGCGAGGGGTGGCATGAGGGTGGCAAGAGTGACAGTGCCACTTTAATGGCGAGGTCTGTAGTAGAGGTAGTTTGCTGTGAGCCTGAGGGACAGGAGGGGCATGCAGGGCGGGCTGGTCATGCTGGCACCCCAGCCACCCGCTCCTAATGGCGTGAATGGACAGCTGCTTTCCTGCTTCCACTAATGCACGCCCCCTCTGGACCCTGACCCCGGGCCCCTCGCACCCTGAGCTGGGGCCGGGCCCTGCTGTGCCAAGTGACCTTCAGACCTGCAGCTCACCCATGCCTCTCTCCATGCCCAATGGGCTCTCACAGGTGCTTTCCCGGAGACGCCGTGGGCTTCTTCCCCACCAGCCCCAGCCTGGCCATGCCCAGCCCGAATGTCCCAGGCTCCTCACCGGCCCTGTTCGTCCCTACCCCACCTGGTTTCCTGCCACTCGCCAGCCAGCAGCTATTCCGATCTCCCCGCCGGGCATCGCCCTCCTCACTGCCAGGCCGCCTCAGCCGGGCCCTCTCGCTGGGCACCATCCCCTCTCTGACCCGAGCAGGTAAGAACAGGGTGGGCAGCAGCACGAGTACTGAGGGCAGGGGGACAGTGTGCTCACTGACCAGCACCCCTGTTGGGAAGGCACCTCATGGGGCTGGTGAGGGCCCCCGGAGATGATGAAGTCACAGGCTCTGAAGGCCACAGGCACTGAGGTGCTTGAGGGGTCCGGCTTCTCCTGCCGCTGTTAACCACACTGTGCTGGGACCCGGAACTGGGCAGTGAGTGTCCTCAGGGCAGGGATTTACCTCTGCCCAGCTGTATAAGGTACCCACGCTGGGCTCCAACTTGCAGTCCTCCTGCCTCAGCCTCCCAGGGCGCTAGGATTACAGATGTGCACCGACATGCCGTGCTTGAATCCATTTTGCAACCTCCTCAGGACCCTGGGATGTCTGTGGTGACCTTTGCTTCCCTTTGGGAAGCCACCTTCTTATTGAGCAGATATCATTGGTGGCCAGCTCACTGGTTGTGGGGCTTCAGGGCAGAATGTGGGTGCGTCCTTAACCCAGTTTCTCTCTACTGAGCCCTATGGCAACTTCTCTAGTTGGGGTGCAACTGGTACAAACCCCAGGCCCCAGTTTGTTAGATGGCTCAGCCAGGATGCTGTACGGGTGAGCGTCCTCCAAACCAAGTGGTCACAGTGCCAGGCTCCGGGCAGTGAGGTGTGCTCGCCCTCAGGGCAGAGGCCTGAACTCTGGATCCTCCTGCGTCACCACCCTGAGCCATGCTGCTAGTGGCCACTGTACCAGTCCCAAGCAGGCTGTTCACAGCCCGGGCCCCGTCAGGTGCGTCCTGGGCTTGGGGATGCCATGGCAGGCAAGACCACCTGGCACAAGCCCCCAGTGTCCTCCCTGTCAGCTCTGCCCTAAGGCATAGCCAGCCCCAGGTCCAGGGACTGATCTGGGGACAGGGGTAGGTCTCCCAGACCCGCTGAGCAGAAAAGCAGTGGCCTCACATCCGAGTCTCCACACGCAGCTCTCGGCTGGCACTGGGAGGCCACGGGGCTCCTAGTGCATCTGGAGCAGGAGCCCTGGCAGCATCGAGACTGGGGAAGCGGAGCAGGGCCTCCAGGCAGCTGGGACCTGAGAGGTTTCCTGACCATTCTGCCAGAGGAGGGTGGGCCTCAGTGCCCAGGGGGCAGCTGAGGCTCCGTCCAGTCCCATGTTTTCATGAAAGCACCGGGCAGTGGCAGATGGAGAAGGTGCCTCATGGTCCCCAGACCTGACATATTGCCTTCTTTCTGTTCAGACTCAGGGTACCTGTTCAGCGGGAGCCGACCACCATCTCGGGTGTCACACCCTCAGGAGGTTCCCCTTTCAGGTAAGGAGCACAAGAGCCAGCAGGACAGCTGGGGACACCACACAGGGACTTAGGGAGCAGGGGGGCCCTGGGAGAGCAGAGCTCAAGCATCAGCTTTAGGGCCACGTGGGTTGCACGAGAAACCAGCCCTGTGCCTCAGGTTCTTCTGGAATGGGGTGGTTATTAGGCCACATGGAGACAATTCTGGGCTCTCCCACCACGGGGTGACCTCACAACAGCTTGTCCACCTGGGGCCTGAGGGTAGGCATGTGGCCGGACTCTGTGCCCCACCCATGTCATTGTCCACACTGTTCTGTCGTCCACCCTGCAGGTTACTACTCTCTGCTGTCAGGTCGGCACCCGGCCTCCCCTCTCCCGTCCCCAGCGCCCTCTGTGGCCAGCTCAGTGGCCTCTAGCTACGGCTCCCTGCGCCACCGCAGGCCCCTCATCAGCCCCGCCCGGCTCAACCTGAAGGGGCAGAAGCTGCTGCTGTTCCCAGCCACCCCCGGGGAGCTGCCCAGTACCCCCAGCAGCTCGGAGGAGCCGTCGCCCCACAACGGCAGCCTCTTCACCCTCGAGTCACCCCTGCCGCCATTGCGACAGCGTGTTCCGGACAGGGACACCAAGCTCAGTGCTAGTGAGTGCCAGGACGGGGCTGGGCCCTCCCTCAGTCACTTCTGGCCCTAAAGCCCCATGTGGCTCTGGGGACTGGAACCCTCTAGGACGTTGCTATCTATTGGCTGATTTTGTCTTTTTCTCTTAGAATAAACCAAGGTCCTCCATTCTCGAGGATCCCTTGGAAACACCACGACCAGGCTGCCAGCCACAGATGCTTTGCTTGTCTCAAATGCTCTGACGCTGCAGACATTTAAAACATTCTTGACCGGGCTCCTGGCTTCTTTAATATCCAAGGACTTCCTCCTTGGAGGGTTTTTTGGAGGGTTGGGTGTTCTGTTTGTTTTTAAGACAGGGTCTCGCTGTCTGAGTAAGGCACAGGCTGTCCGTGTAGTGCAGCCTGGCTTTGAACCTCTGGAGCCCAGGCCTGTCCTCAGACTCACAGCAATCCTCTGCCCTCATCTGCCCAAGTGCAGGGATACAGGTGTGCGCCGCCACGCCTGCTCTTTCCACCGATGTGTAGATTTCTCTCACGGTGTCAGAAGATCTGGCCATAATGAGCTGGATGCTGGCCGGGCCGGGGACAGGGCAGTCAAGATTGCATTATCATCCGAGCAGCCCGCTTGCCCCATCGCCTCCGCCAGGGAACCTGAGCAGGCAGAGGGACCCAGCCTTCTGCAGTGGGGTGGGATCGGGATGGCTGCCTGGGCCGAAGTAGCGCTGCCCCATAGGTCACCCAGCGTGTGCTTGGCACTCTGAGACCACACCCTTCTCCCCACAGACATGCGCGTGAGGCCGGAGAGCGGCAGTGCCTGCAGCAGCCACTCCATCAAGAAGGAGGACAACTCGTCCCAATCGTCCGCGTGCGTGGTGGACACTACCACCCAAGGGTGCTCGGAGGAGGCCACTGCCTGGAAAGGTCTGTACCCCAATGGGGCAGTGCCGGGGCAGCTGGGGCTGTGGGCTCTGTGGCACAGGCAGGAGCTTGAGGGTCCCAGAGGCTAAGGCGCTGTGCTGGATGCCAAGTGCCAGAGGCTGCCTGGGAAGCTGAGCACACTCAAGGACACAGGTCTGGGCCCACTGTGCCAGGCTTCAGGCCTGTGCCAGGGAGTTGCGCTGTTCAGGTCCTGGCCCTCTGCTCACCAGCAGAACCTAAGATCTGTCAGTGGCACCGTTTTCTGTCCCCAGCAGGAGGCAGGGTAGTGAGGAAGGTGGACTGGCCAGGGGTCAGAAAACCTGGTGTGTGGCCTGGAACCCTTGAGGCTGTGGAGAGAAAAGTCCCTGTTTCTTAACTCCCAGACCTGGGTCCCCACTTTCTGTGCATAAGACAAGTGTGAGTCACTCCTCGTCATCCAGGGACAGGCGAGAGACAGTGTGTCCCAGGGAGGGCGCACTGGGCGAGGCGAGGCAGGTGTGAGTCCATCTGGCAGGAAGCCCTGGGGCGGGAAGGTAGGTGTGGATGGGAGTCCAGAACTGCTCTCTGGGGCACTGGCACGCTGTGACTCTGCATCTTCTGACGGCTGTATCATTCCACAGGGCGACTTGGCCCTTCTCTGATCCGAGGCCTCTTGGCTGTGAGCTTGGCCGCCAACGCCATCTTCACCTCAGCTTACCTGTACCAGAGCCTGCGCTGAGCGCCCAGGTGCCTGAGGGCAGCGCCCATGGCCGAGCCCGTCACCACTGCCACGGGACCCTCTGTGCCCAGGGCCCTGACCTCGCAGGACTGCACGCCCTTCCTCAGGGCTTACTCTCGCCCACTGCCACCCGGGCAGACGTCCGTCACTTTTGGTGCTGACATCTTCACCCTGAGGCCAGAGATTCCAAGACAGGCCCTGCCCTCAGGAGCATCCCTGCTGTCACCGAGCCAGCCTCTTCACAGACCTCCCCTGGCCCTGGCCACCTCGGTGGCACCTTCAGGTGGTGCCACTGGCCCTTCTGTGGCTTCAGGACACTCTCCTCTGCCTGTGCCCTGTACTTTGTGACTGGTGCGCCCTCGCTCTCGCTGCCCACAGGAACCTGGCCCGGCCCTGGCTCCATACGAGCTGTAATCTCGGGTGACACTGGACCCTCCCAGTCCCAGTCACTTGGGCCCAGCATCCCCCCTTTGCCCTTTGTCTCTCCACCTGGCTCCCCCAGACCGCTGTCTGCCAGGCCTCCTCAGCCGACTGCCTTCTACCCCTGCCTGTTGGCCCCTCCACACTGGACATTTGTCCCCACCCCTCCCAAAGGGATGAGGGACTCGGCCTGGCCTGGCCTGCTGTGGTGGGCTTGGACCTTGGTGCCCGCCTGGGCCCTGGCTGTCCATGCCTGGTGAACTCTGGGATTCATGGAGGGTGGGTGTGTGGCAGAGAAGGGTCTTCACTGTCATTCAGGGATAAAGTTTATTTTATTTTTCTACACTTCTACCGGGCGAGGTACAGCCTGACCAACAGGACACCTCCTTGTGCGTGGTGCTTTGTCATAGTTCCTGTCCCGGGGCGTGGAGTGGTGCTGGACCCCGAGTCCCCCTGCCTGAATGGGTTCCAACTGGAAGTGGCACCTCACGGGCCCCTTTGTACCATGGATGTGTCTGGGTTTCTACTTTTGTTTCTCTCCCGTGGAAACCAAACTCCATCCCCTCATCCTTTGTCTGTGGTCCTCAGGAGGCTCCTGTCACACCGGTGACCCAGCACCCCGCAGGCCCAGGGAGGGATTTTACTCACGCTCTGTCCCCAGAAGAAAACACAACCTTATTTTTCTTTATAAAAGCAAAAAAAATGATACCAAAAAACATGGCAACCTCAGAACCACGCCTGGCTGTGCTGTCTTCGTTCTTGCTCAGTGTGGTGACTCTGGGGAGCAGCCTGGTAGAGGTGAGCTTTGTGGCACAGAGCTGCAGGCAGGCCCCTGCTTCCGGCAGGTGTCAGGTGCCCCATGACAGAGTGCTGTCACCATGACCTAGGCCTGGCTGGCCTAGCCAGGAGCCACCCACCTCCCGACTAGGCTTCTGGGAATGGCCAGCCTGTGGCAGGTGGCCCCGTGCCCCTGACGGCTGGGCCTGTGCCAGCACCCACATAGATAGCACAGAGCAGGCATGCCGGCCTCAGCTGAAGGAAATGAAAGGACACCATGCCAGGCAACAAGCCTTGGCCAGACCCAGGGACTGGCCTGCATGGCACAAGCTCAGGTTGGTGGAAGGGTCAGTGTTTCTGTCAGCCTTTCTTGGTTTGGTTTGAGACGGGCTTACCATGAGCTCACTGTGTAGCCAGGGCGGCCTTGAACTCCCAGCGATCCTCCTGCCCCAGCCTCCCAAGCGCTGGGATTATTGGCTTGCAGCCACCAGGCCCATCTGCCCACTGCAGTCCTGACTCAGAAGCAGCAAGCTGTTGGGATGATGCAACCTCAGCTCAGTGCACAGGGAGGGAGCCAGTGTCTCTGGCAAGAGACCACCCAGGAGGGCCCCATCCTGGTCAAGGGACCACACCTCAGGCCCCGGGTCAAGGGACCCTTGTGGTTCTTGCTAACGTCTTGTCCCCTCCTACATTTGAGCCTGAGACTCAGATCCACATCTGGGCCATCACCTAAAGGCCCACTGCACTGCTCCTGTTGGGGGCCTTTACCCTCCTGAGCTGTCTGGAACACTGTGACCCTTCCTTGGACATTTCTGTCACCTTCTCAATGTCATCTATTTAATTTCAAAAAATTCTAGAAATATAAGGGAAAAAAAAAAAAAAAAACCCACAATCCCACCAGTAGAATGTGAGTCAGCACTGTTTTTTTTTTGTTTTTTTTGTTTTTTTTTTCAGGTTTTTTGAGACAGGGTCTTGCTTGGTAGTTCAGGCTGGCCCTGAGCTCAGCCTCAAACTCACATCACAGCAATCCTCCTGCCTCTGCCTCCCAAGTGCTGGGATTACAGGCGTGAGCCACCACGCCCGGCACTGTGGTATGTGGTACTGGTTGCTGCTGGGCGTGAGTCTCCATGCCCAGTATTGTTATGTGGTTACCGGGGATCGAACCCAGGCCCTTGTGCTTGCAAGACAGGCGCCGGAACCACTGAGCTAAATCCCTGCCCCCAGTGCTGTATTTTCTGACCCCCCCCCAGTTCACCAGTGTTCAGAGGACAGGCGGCCCTTCCACCTACTTTTAGACCTCCTGCCCCTCTTTCAGGCACTCCTGGTGCCTTGGAGAGAAGGGAATTCCTCCTTTGAAGGTGAGGGCCCCAGCCTCAATCCAGACTGCAACCACAAACACGTGCTCCTAGAATGGCACAGTCACATAATGGTGCACACCCATAATCCCAGCACCAGGAGGCTGAGGCAGGAGGATCTTGGAACCTCTTTCTTGGGGCGGGGTAGCAGCACTCACCTATGGGCAGAGACACAATTGTTCAGATGGCAGTATCACTACCTCCTCACAAAACGGCAGTGGCTCCTGTGAGGCCCGATGACTTCCCCAGCCACAGGCCTCTGTTCTGCCTTGCACGTCCCTTCTGGAGCAGACGTCAGGTCCCTGTAGAAAGTGGCTGTTTCCTTGGCATCACTGCATTCTGCCTGGGGCCTTCAGAGAGTGACGCGGGTAGCAGGAGCATTGGTGACGTTTCCTCGGCAGCCTGCACAGCGCCCTCTAGCGGTACTAACTCCAGCCAGCAGGGAGGGCGCCCTGGCTTCCCCGCTTGGTTTCTGGTGCTGCAGCCAAAGCAGGCGGTGTCTTCAGCTCCATTGGCAGGTCCTAGCAAAGCAGGCAGCTGCAGTGACAATAGCCTGCATAGTGGGGTTCTGGGGCTCTCACTGGCCAGTACCCAGAAAGCAGCCCACCCCCTGCGGTGGGTTGTTTCACTCAACAGCCTTAGGGTTTGTATAAGTACTGCTTCCTCCCACAGAGGGCGCCCTCAATGTAAGCCATTTAACTGCTTTTAACTGGTAAGCGCTCTTTTGCCAGGGGAGGTGTTGCACACTTGTGTTATCAGCACTGCAGAAGCTGAGGCAGGAAGATCAATACAAATTCGAGGCCAGCCTGGGCTGCACAGTGAGACTGTGTCTCAAAAATAGATAACCTTTCTTTTCAGTTGAGCCAGCTCCTGCCAAAGTGTAAGGCAGGTGACAGTACATTGCACTTGATCTTCCTCAGCTTGGCACTGTTGTTGACTGCGTGTCTCAGTCTGGTCAGTTCACACCACACAGAGTTGTGTCCGCCCCAGAGAGCATGTTCACAGCCTGCACCCATGGACCTGGTCGTCCACCTGCCAGTCCCCCAGGGGGAAATGGCCCCTGTACCTGCCCAGCTGGCATGTCCTCCTTCAGGCCATGGCCAGGAGCAGCCTCACGTGCCTGGATGCCTGGCACCTGCTCGCCCCTTCCCCACTGCCACCCACTGGGTCTGGACCCTAAGGCTGCCCACGTGTCCTTGCAGCCACTGGGGCCACTTCCCATGAGTCACCACCATTCACATTGGCACCCACTCTGCTCTGCACCCAACCAGAGCCATGGATGTCCGGAGCATCCTCAGGGATAGGCAGTGTCCTCCAGCACCTTATCTGGTTTGGCCATGGCTTCTGTTCCTGCACATGACTCGAGCATGGAAAGTCAAGGGCTCCATCCGGTGCAGCCTGCGTGACAGCACTGAGTGTGTGCTGCCCGTACAGCCGGGCGCTGTGCACCCTGCGGAAGGGCTGCTCTGCATCTACTGTCACAGGAGTGATCTAAAGAGGGGTCTGGCGACTGCAGGGCTTGCATGGGCCATGCTCCAGGCTCCTACCCCTTTCCCTGGTCTGGACCAGAGCTCGGCAGCAGCCTCCTGTTCAGGCAGCTTCTGCCACAGCCCCCAGCAGTGGCTCTCGGGCCTCCTGGTACCCCGACAGATGGACATGGGCCCAGGGGCCACAGCTGTTCGGCCTGCTCCAACAGCATCTTGGCTTGCCTAGCAGCCTCTTTCTACCCAGTCACGCAGAGGGCGGCAGTGCAAACGATGTGGGGGATGGAGACATCCCAGGACCTGAGGCCCCTGTACATCTGTGATCACTGTGTCACTGGCGCAGCCACTGCCAAGTTCCCCTGGTGCCCTTCTTGTGTGTGGTGTGCATCTCATCCAACTGTGTGACTCCTAAAACTCCTGCACCGCCCAGCCTGGCACCCTGGGGGACAGAGTTCCTATTCCCACTGCTTCCAGTCTCCTCATGTGTCAGGGCCTGCAGCCTCTGCACAATCCGGACAGCGATGCTGGCCACAGGGGCACAGATGGCGCCACCTTAGCTGACACTCATCTGTCTTCTCTGTGGGCCCTCTATGCCAGCCACACCACGCTGTGAAAGGACTGGGGGCCAGGAGAGCAACCTGCACTTCTCTACTCCTGTGTGGAGGCCATGAGGGCTGCACTGTTCAGTGTTACCACACTGCACCAGAAGATGGCTCTGCACTTCAGTCCTCTGAAGGAAAGTGGGGTGGTGAGGAAAGTGGGGCTGAAGGAAAGAGACAACTGAGACTTGCGAAATCTCACACATACACGAAAAGCAGGAGGTCAGTGCCCCAGAGTGGACAAAAACCAAGACTCTCCCAGCTTGCTACTGTTTATTGGGTCTGTTCACTACAAATCTCAAGAAGGCAACCATAGAATACTGAACCCTTTTGGACTGCCCAGGTGGCTGTGAGCTCCGGAGACAGAGACAGGCAAAACTTGCCACACTCAGATGTTTAGTGGTTTTCTTAAAAAAAAAAAAAAACAAATTCTTGCTATGTAGTTCAGGCTGGCCTTAAACTCCCTGTGTAGTCCTGGCTGGCCTCAATCTCATGAGGATCCTCTTGTCTCAGCCTGCTGAGCACTGGGATGCAGCAACCACACCTGGCTTTTCTTAGCACTTTTCACACATGGGCCAGTGTTTTTGTCTTGTACCCAGGCACCCATGCTTCTTTTCCCTTCTTTCTTCTTTTCTTTCTTTTCTGTGTGTGTGTGTGTGTGTGTGTGTGTGTGCGCACTACTAGGAATTGGATTCAGGGCCTTTGCACTAAGCTATAGCCCAAGGATTTAGCTCAGTGGTCCTGGCACCGGCCTTGTAAGTGCAAGGGCCTGGGTTCGATTCCCAGGTAACCACACTCAACAATGCTGGACAAGGAAACTCACATCCACCCGAAATCAGAACCACATACCACAGTGACGGGCATGGTGGCCACGCCTGTCATCCCAGCACTCGGAGGCAGAGGCAGGAGGATTGATATGAGTTCAAGGCTGAGCTCGGGGCCAGCCTGACCTACAAAAGCGAGACGCTGTCTCATATATACAGTATAGATATAGGGTCTCCCTAAAATGTCTAGGCTGGGCTCAAACTTCCCACCCTCCCTCCCCAGCCTCCTGTGGCACTGAGATTACAAACATGCACCACCACACCTCAGCCCTCTGTAGTCCTTTGACCAAGACAGGACCAGGGAAAGTCCTGTGTCCCCTCACTGGCTCTTTGGGTTCCTGCCTCTCTTGCTGTGACATGGAAATGGCCACAGAGGGACACGGAGGAGCTGAAGTAGCTCGTGGTACAGGCATGCCAGGACTGTTCCCCGGGCACAGTGAGTGCCAGGCGTGACCTCCCATTCCAGACCGGGGCATTTTCCAGAACTTATTTCTTCGCACAGCCAGGGACAAGCTCAGAACAGCAGGACTCGGCTGGTTCATTGACTGTAGCTGGCTGAGTGGGAGGAGCTGGCTGTACTCCTGGCCTGTCACCAAAGCCGCGCTGTCCACCCTCCTCCCCAGGCGGGCCCCTTCCTGACCATCTCCTTCTGATGCTGTGCATGACAGGCTCCCTCCTGGCCCACAGTACTGTGTGCACAGTACTACTCTTCACAGTGCTGTGTGCTCGGCACCACCCTTTAGCTTTCTTCAGGGCTTGAGTCTTCAAAAGAACGCTTTGACAGGACTGAGGGGCGGCTCAGACAGAGAGGGTGGCCCTGGTTTCCATCCCCAGCATCCCCCAAACTGAGACCCGCTTTCTCTTCTCTCCCCGCGCTTCAGACGTCACAGCACAGTGTGTCCAGTGGACAAGCACAGCTGCAGACCTGCCCTGCTGGCCTCCAAGACAGGGTGACTTCGAGGACACCCGCCCAGAGGGAAGTGCACCCTGCCGACGGTTTCTGTTTGACCACGGTGGGAAAAGGGAGTTTTCACCTGCACAGGAAGTCGGCAAGGGCGGCTTAGGGCTGGCAGGCGGGCGGGGTCCGGCTTGGGCAGAGTCCATGCGATGGCAGCAGTGCCCTGGGACCGGGGGGGGGGGGGGGGGGGGGGGGGGGGGGGGGGGGGGGGGGGGGGGGGGGGGGGGGGGGGGGGGGGGGGGGGGGGGGGGGGGGGGGGGGGGGGGGGGGGGGGGGGGGGGGAGACTGGGGTGCCCACCCCGCACGCAGAAGGGAGGAGACTCTGGAATGGGGCGCGCCTGCAGCCAAGGCAGAAAGGGATAGAAAGTTTGAGGGACCCTCACCACAGAGCCATCAGGAGCCTGGGGACAGCGCCAAGCCAGAACTTTGCGCGGGAACCCGCGGGAGGAAAACAATGCACTTCACTCTTGTGGCCACCAGGGGGCGCCAGCAGTGCCGGAGCCAAACACGGGAGCAGAGCGGCCTCCGTGCCCATGGTGAGCCGGCTGGGCGAGGTCTGCTGTCCCCGGCCGCTGTCCCAGCGGCAGTCTCCCACCCCACCCAGGCCTCTCGCGGGGGTGGCAGCTGCACAGGTGTGCGTGGGCAGAGGGTTGGGGACCACCGAACAACCCCAGACACAAGGAGGCCAAGGTCTTCCAACCCTGGTCTCTGCTCAGCCACTCTGTGCTGGTATATCCAGGCCACTAGCTTTGCCTCTTTCGGCCTCAGCCTCCTCAACTGGGGCTGACCTTAGAGGGCCGAGTGGAGAGAAACGGTGGCAGCATATGCCTGGCTGAGGCAGGGCGAGCAGCTGACTTCGAGGCCAGCCTGAGCTACGTAGCAAGACCTTGTCTTGAAATAATCCCCTCCGAAGAAAATGTTTAAATAGAAGAGGAACGGGGCCAGGGAGTTAGCTCAGTGGTTCCGGCGCCTGTCTTACAAGTGCAAGGACCTAGGTTCGATCCCCAGTAACCACATACCATACTAGGTATGGAGACTCACACCCAGCAGCAATCAGTACCACATACCACTGTGCCAGGCATGGTGGCTCACACCTGTAATCCCAGCACTCGGGAGGCAGAGGCAGGAGGATTGCTGTGATGTGAGTTGGAGGCTGAGCTCTGGGCCAGCCTGAACTACCAAGCGAGACCCTGTCTCAAAAAAACCTAAAAAAAAAATAAAAATAAAAATAGAAGAGGAACAAAGGAGGGAGAGAAGAGAGCAGGAGGAAGAGAGGAGGAAGAAAAGTGAGACGAGAAGGGGAGGCGTGGGGGGAAAAAGCAGAGATGGGAGGTAGCGTGCAGGTGCAGATTCCCTGTAATGAGTGTTAACATCTGTATCTCTAAAATGAACCAAAGAGAAAAATCCCCCTGGAAGACAATAATGATGATGACAACAATAATCAAAAGCCTCCTGAGAACTCACCAAGCCCAAGTGCTGCGCTGACCCCTTTACATATACTAACTTGTTATTATAGTTCCTTTTTCTTTTCCTTTTCAATATTGGGACTGAACTCAAGGACTGTGTATCACTGAGCTACATTCCCAGCCTTTTAAAATTTTGAGACAATCTCACCAAGTTGTCCAGGCTGGCTTAGACTTGCCATGGTCCTGCCTAAGCCTCCTGAGTAGCTGGGACTGCAGACATGTTTCAGGGGCACTGGAGGCTGAGGCCCATTGGGGGCGTGGCTGCACCCCAGTTTTAGTCTCGGGGATTATCTGGACAACAGAGCCCTCCTGAGAGGGTGGCCAGGATGGGTGACCACGCGAGGTCTGTTTGAGAAGTGTTGAGTCTGGGACTCTGTAATACAGGGATCCCCAGGGGTTGAACAAGTGGTCAGGATGTGCCAGTGGGTGGCAAAGGTGGTATGGATGCCAGGGCTCTTGGGGCTCCCAGGGCACAGGGCAGGGCCAGGCCCGGCAGTGACACTCTGGGCGAGGTCTCTGGGAGCCCACCTGTCCCAGGATAGGCACAGCCCTTTGGAGCCCTGGGGTCCTAGGAGTCCTTACACAGGGATTTAGGGGCCCCTGGGAAATGGGGGTGTGATTCAGTGAGGCTAGAACCCTGGCGGGGAGCAGCATGCAGGGATCTTAGCTACCTGAGACCCAGGCAGATCTGACCCAGCCCAGCCCTTGGGCCCCCACTGCCTGGCTGTTTGGGGGGGCCTTTCCCTTCACCGCTGTGCTCTGCTGGTGACTCCCTTCTCTGACACCCTTCGCCGCTTGTCCAACAGCACCAGGACACCGGCCTCTTGTCACAATCCCAGAGCCTCAAGACACACTAGGACCCCGGCAGCTGGCTCTGCTCCCATGCGACCCCAGACTCAGAGTGCTTAGAGGGAGGAGCAGCACCGGGCTGTCCCACTGCACTGATCACGGGCCAGAAGAAATCAGAGCCTGAGGAAGAGCCAGGGCACCAGGCCATGTGGCGTCGGCCGGGCTGCCCAACTTCTCTGTGTTTGCTCTTCTTGGAACTGGGAATTACATCTGCCTCGGGGAGTGGGAGATGCTGAGACCTGAGACGCAGGGCACAGCGGGTCATCTGGTGCCCTAGTAAAGTCTGGACAGCAGGGTCTGTGCCAGCCTTGCTCCATGGTACCCACACTCAGGCCCGGCGTGCACCTAACTGGCACTTTCCCACTGGGCTGCACGGCAGAGGCTGCCACCCTCACAGGGAGGTTTCTGCAGCCGTGCTCCGGGCTCTACTTCCTGTTTTTCTCCCCAACGAATTCTGCCCTTAGCACTTTCATAGGAGCAGGCGGGGTGGGAGGAAGCGGGGTCAGATGTGCCAGGATCACGCGCTGGCCCTGGGTGCCCTTGGGCCCTGCAAGGCCATCCGAGGGGTGCAGCATTTTCCCTGGCTTGTGAAGGGACCCAGGGCTGCAGTCCAGGCTAGACCCCATTTCTTGGTGACACAGGGGCAGAGGGCGGTGAGGATGCTGCCCCACCCTGACTCGTCCTTCTCCCTCGGCCTCAGCCCCAGCTCCTGTGCACAAAGCGCGGCCTTGCGCTCGACCTCACCATGCATCTTTCATCCAGCAGTCTATTCTGAGTAGCACCTTCTTGGCCCCCTGCCAGACTCAGGGCTGGTGACCAAGACCCAACTGACCTGTGAGAGTCCCTGGGGCAACGGACAGCTAAGAGCCGTAACTGACAGACTAACTGATGTAATGACTAGAGGGACATAGCCCAGGGCAAAGATGGGACCCCTCTGGGCCCGAAGTGAGGTGGACAGTGGGACAGTGTCTGTGTTGGGCCCTAACGCTACTGAATGGTGAGAGCAGAAAGTGCACTGTCTGTGTGTGTGTGTGTGTGTGTGTGTGTGTGTGTGTGTGTGTGAGTGTGTGGGTGTGTGTGTGTGTGAAGGTGGCAAGGACCCTTGAGCAGAGATCATGGCACATGCAAAGGCCCTGTGCAGAAACAGCCCACAGATTCTAGGGGTTACCCCCCCGGAAATGAGATAAGGATCCGAATGCACACTGTGCTAGCGCAGGTACTGAGTGCATCCGGGCCTTCAGACATCCTCAGTGCCACCCATCTGCCCCCTGTGCCCTGCATCCTGTCCACCAAGATAATGGATCTCCTCACCCCAGGAGGATGTGTGCCAGGCCCTGCACCTATCTCCCCGGGAAAGATGGGAGTGTCCCCTGGGATCAGAGGCTGCTCGGGCCCAGCTGGTGACAGCTTCTGGCCTGTCCTCAGCCACCAGAGGGTCAGAGGGTCTCTGTCAACAGACTGACACCTAGGTGCCTGAGCAGCACTCTGGGTCACCTGTCCCACTGCTGCCCAGCAAACACTCTTGTGCCTGGTGTCCAATTCTTCCTTAGATTGGTCCTTTGGTGCCACAGTACCCTAGGCCCATTCTGAGGGCTGCACCCCACCTGCTCTTGAGCCCTCTGTTTCACTGGACTCTGTCTCCTCAAAAGTGGCTCCAGCACCCCTCAAGTGGTGGATCCCTAACCTCTCCTGCCAAGCTCCATCTGCAACATGCTAGTAGCAAGAGAGGTGATGTCTCCTTTAGCCCAAAGAAGAGAGAGGAAAATGTGATCCAGCTCACACAAAGGGAGGGAGGAGTTTCATTTCTCTGGGAATGCTACCAGACACCCTGGTGGGGGGGGCGGCGCTGCCAGGAGGGAGGAAGCGCTCGCTGCACAGGACCGCTCAGCCGGCGGCCCTTCCTAGCTGCCCTCGTTAGGACTGCCAGGCACACAGTGTGCCAACTTCAGGGTTATAAAGAGGACGTGCTAAAGAACAGAGATACAAGCCAGGCATGGGGATGCAACCTGTAATCCAGCACTCTGAGGCTGAGGCAAGAAAGTCTCAGGTTGAGCCCACCCTAGACAATTAAAGAATTTAGCTAGACCCTGTCTCAAAATTTAAAAAAAAAAAAAATTTTAAAGGATTTTTTTGGCTCAGTGGAAAAGTCCTGGGTTTCATCCTTAGTACTGAAAAAAAAAATGTGACTACCACTCTATAATCAATGCATGATTATTCACATTTGCTGGTCACTGACTAAAGGTAAAAAGAATTTCCTTTTGGGTGTACCCTGTAACTCCAGCAGTCATAAGGCTAAGGCAGGAAGGTTATCTTGAGTTTGAAACCAGCCTGGGCTATACATGGCCAGCGTGAACTGCACAACAAGACTCTGTCTCCAAAAAAACCAAAATTCCCTTAACTAAGTTAAATGTTCTCCTTGTGATCCTCCTGCCTCAGTCTCCTAGACAGCAAGAATATAGGTTTGGGGATCACCAGACCAACCTGCTTTTACCTAGTCTTGAGCAGAATTGCAGAAGGGAAGCAATGTTCATTGGCAGCCTGGGTGACTCACTACCAAGTTTCTAAGTTTACTTGATGCATGTGCAGCAGATGAGGGCCTTGCTGTTACCTGTAGCCAGGACCTGGCCGCCTGCCCAGGAGCTGGCCTGAGCCCTGCCGGAGTTCAACCCACCAGCCTGCATCACACTTTCCAGAACTGTTTCTGCAAATCTGACACCGGTATCTGTAGGAATGGGAATTTTTTTGGTTGTTCTACCACTGAGCTACATCTCCAAGTCTTTTTAAATGATTTTTTAAAATTTTAAGGCAGAGTCTTCCTAAATTGCCCTAGGAAAACTCAAACTTTCAAAACTGGGAATAGTGGTACACACCTATAATTCCAACACATGGGAGGCTGAAGCAGGAGGATCGCTGCAAGTTTAAAGCCAGCCTAGGGTGCATAGTGAGTTCAAGGTCAGACTGTACTTATGTAGTAAATACTTAGCAAGACCCTATTTGAAAATCAAAAAAGGCGTGTGCCACTCACCAGGCCTTCCTTTGTTTTAAGTCGTCCAGTTTGTGGTCACTGGTTGCAGCAGCCTCAGGAAACAACTTTGTGCAGAGTTTAAGCAGAATGAGAGCATAGAGCCTATCATAGAATCCAAGGGCAGAAATATTGCAGGTGTCAAAAAGATAGACCTGGAGCCGGCAGCACCTGGAAGCCCCTCCCTCTCACGCTGCTCTTTCTCCTGTGCGTCCTCTCTGTCCCCTCTCAGCCCCTCTTTCGCTGCCCCAAAGCCTCTCCACGGACTTGGCCCCATAGTTCCCAGTGCCCGCAGCACGGTGCCCGGCCCTGGCTGGGCCACCCTGCTCAGCTTGGGCGGGCCAGGGCTGTTGGGCCTGCAGGTCCTCCCGTGGGGACTGTGGCATGGCCAGGTGGACGCTGCGCCGGGACCCTAAACCACCGACCTTACTGCTGTGCCAGGCGGGTGTGGCTGGGCTCTGCTCCCAGGGCCGAGGTCCCGCCATACACTGATGGGCATCCCAGTGCTGCCTGTCTGCCGTGTCCTCCTCCCCAGACAATGGGAGGCAGGCAGCAGGACTCCCAGTGTGACAGCGCTTGGGTGGGTGTGACAGTGGGACAGCTGGGGATGTGGACATCAGCAAGAAGAGTCACCCTGAGTTGGAGAGAAGAGGCCCAGTTTTAGCTTCTTATTCTTTTCTTTTCTTTTTTTTTTTAGGGTGTTTTTTTTTTTTTTTTTTTTTGAGACAGGGTCTTGCTTGGTAGTTCAGGCTGGCCCTGAGCTCAGCCTCCAACTCACATCACAGCAATCCTCCTGCCTGTGCCTCCTGAGTGCTGGGATTACAGGCGTGAGCTACCACGCCCGGCACTGTGGTATGTGGTACTGGTTGCTGCTGGGTGTGAGTCTCCACACCCAGTATAGTATGTGGTTAACTGGGGGATCGAACCCAGGTCCTTGCGCTTGTAAGACAGGTGCCGGAACCATTGAGCTAACTCCCCAGCTCTTATTCTTTTCTTTTTGACAAGTTCTTACTTTGTAGCCCAGGCTGGCCTCAATCTCATGTCAATCCTCCTGCCTCAGCCTCCTAGTGCTGGGATGACAGGCGTGCACCACCACGCCTAGTTTAAACTCGTAATCCTAAGGGATCACTACCAAATGTCAGGTCCAACACTAACCAAAATGTCATTATGTGGCTCTTCCAGTATTTATATCGTGGACTTTTTTTTTGAGATAGGGTCTCACTTTGTGCTTCAGGCTGGCCCTGAGCTCAGCCTCCAACTCACATCACAGCAATCCTCCTGCCTCTGCCTCCCGAGTGCTGGAATTACGCCCAGCACTGTGGTATGTGGTACTGGTTGCTGCTGGGGTGACTCTCCACGCCCAGTATTGTTATGTGGTTCCCAGGGATCTAACCGGACCCTTGCGCTTGCAAGACAGGCACCGGAACCACTGAGCTAAATCCCCAGCCCTATTGTGGACTTTTTTTCTCCTTCTTTTAAGGAACCCACAGAGCAACAGCCCCAACCACATTTAAATATTTATTTTGAGACAGGATCTTGCTTAGGTGCCCAGACAGCTTCAGACTTGTGATCTTCCTGCCTCCGCTCTGTAGTGTGCACTTTTTAGCTCCTTCATCTGCTTCCCGCACCTCCTTGAGCCAGATCTCAAGTGCTCAGCGTCCCTTCCCGTCCTCCTGGCTGCGACCCCTTTGCTCAGACCTGGATGTGGGAACCTTCCAGGCACCACGGCCCTGTACAATTTTTGGTCTCAGGCTGTGCCACCCCACCCGTAGAGAGGCCTTGGGACTGGGGTCGTCCCACCCCCTGCCTGATCTGCTGGGTTTTCTTTGCAGCCAGTTGCTACTCAGCAACACAGTATCTCATGTTCTTCTTCAGAGTTTGTCTTCCTAGCTGGATTCTTGCCCGGAGTTCCTGCATGCACAGCCCACTGTAGCAATCTTGCTCCCCAAGGGGTCGGCATTGCCACGCCCCGCTCACCCTTGGGGTAAGAGGCAGGTATGAGGCTCACCCCGACTCCTAATCCCCAAACCTCTGCTGTCCCCACTTCCCCTACCGCTCCCTCCTTTGGGCCCTGTAGGCCTTGGACTAGGAAGATTATTAAAGGATTTATTTTTCTGTATCAGGTATTGAACCCAGGCCCTTCTCACTAAGCTATAACCCTAGCCCTTTTTGTTTTTTTAGTTTGAGAGTGTCTCACTAAATTGCCCAGGGCTGGGCTTGAATTTGTGACCCTCCTGACTCATCCTCCCACAGCACTGAGATTACACCATGTGTAGTTGATTACAGAATTTTCAAAAAGCCAGCCTCTGTGCTGCGCTCTGGGAACAGTGCTGGGGGCTCATCTAGGCCTCTCCTTGCCCTGGAGCAGGAAGGACATTATCATCTTCTTATGCCAGGTGAGAAATCAGGCTGAAGGGACCCCAAAGTTGCTGGGATTTGAGCCCAGTTCCCTGAACTTGGAGAATGGCATTTTATGGAGAGGGTCAGCAGGATCTGTCTGGAGATGCATGTGTCCCAGAACACAGAGGCCTGTATCCCCCCACAGCAAGCCCTCAAACCCTTCCCTCTAAGCGACCCCTGAGCTCCATGGGCACAGCCTAAGGCTGCAGACTCCAGACCCAGTGCCTGGTGCCCATCTGCCTGACTCTCAGCACCCCTTGGAGCCCGGGCTGTAAGAGTTCCGCAGAATTGTACCTGGCTTTGGCTCACTTTTGAACCTTCTCCTGTGCTGTGTCTCAGCTACCACCATCATGTATGTGGCAGCAGCTTCTGGCTGTGTTCAGATGTACCTGACAGCCAGACATGGTGGTGCACGCCTGTAACCCCAGCACCGGGAAGGCTCAGGAAGATTGCAAATTTGTAGCCAGCTGGGAACTTTGGCACTTGGGGAGACCCTGTCTCAAAGTTGAACCCAGACAGGACTTTGTGCATGCTAAGCACATGGTCTACCACTGAGCTTCATCCACAGCCCTGATTCTGTTTTGTTTAATGTTTTCTTATTTGTTTGTTTTGTTTGCTTGTTGTGGTACTGGGGATCAAACTCAGGACCTTGTGCTTGCCAGGTGATGTGGCGCTGCTAAGCTGCATCCCGCCCCCTGGTGACCTGCTGAGTGGATCTGCAGGAATGTGGCACCATCTTCTGTTGCTGCTGCTGAAACATCTTGTTCTAGATCACAGGTGTGATTCAGTCAACAAGCCGGAGGACCATTCTAGAAGAACTAGAATGATATGAAGAAATTCATGCCTTGGTATGGTGGCTCATGCCTTTAATCTCAGCACTAGGGAGGCAGAGGCAGGAAGGTTGTGAGTTCAAGGCTAGCCTGGACTACATAGTAAGTTCAGAGCCAGCCTAAACTACAAAGTGAGACCCTGTCTCAAAAACAAAAACAAACTAAAGAATAAAAAAAGAAAAATTCATGTTTTCAGAATATTCACTCCATATCAGGTACTGCTATAAGCATACACTGGTGGATGATTGACTGGGAGTGTGTCTCATTATGTCTTCATTCTGGCTTTGAACTCACTATGTAGTCCAGGCTGGCCTCCAACTCACAGAAATCCTCCTGCCTCAGCCTCCTGAGTGCTAGGGTTATAGGTGTGCACTACCACGATGGCTTATGATATAAGTATTCCACACAGATTGCATCATTTCATCCAGCCAGTTTTAAAAGCTAGGCATCTTGCCAGCACCTTCATACTGCAGATGGGCAAAGGGAGGCGTGGAAAGAGGGAGGTCAGTGTGTGAGGCACACAACGCCACACCAGCAGTGCTAGGTATTTGACACACTCTCCTTGGCAGTGCCAGGACCTGGAGCCAGTCGACCTCCAGCAGCTGCTCGGGAGGGGGAGCCATTCACACTCTCTCCCCACCCTGCTGTCCCCAGATAACCCTTCCTGTGGGTGCGTGGGTGTTGGGGCGAAGTCACTCGGGTTTGAAGCAGCAAAGATGCGCACTGCTGCCTGGGCACCAGGCTGCGGAAGTCAGTGGCCCAGAGGGGGAAGTTCTGCAGGACGCCCTTCCGGAAAGGAGCCCACGGCCCAACACTGACCAGCAGTTCCCGTAGTGCCCAGGCCTAGGCATCACCCCAGGATTCATCTCACAGAGAGGCCGGCGCACGTGACCTTCCTACAGCGCCCAGCCTTTCCTCTGAGGACTCTGCAAATCTGCTACCAGAGTGACTTCGGTTTATTTACAGTTCAAAGGGAACTTGAGGTAGCTTCCTCCCAAACACACTAGACAACAGTTAAAAATAGAGCAAGAGAGATCAGAAACCAGAGAAAGGAAGGCAGAGGCAACTATCAGGAACTTGTGGAACGAAGACCGTTCTGGATGTGAAGTTCAGTGTGAGCTTCCCAGCACTTCAAGCAAAGGACAGGTAAGTCCTTGACCAGGGCTCAGAAGCAAGTGGGCCAGTGGGCAGAAGGAGCCAGGACCCAGAAGGTGGACACGTACTGAGTCTGTGTCCTCCATAAAATGCTCCAGCCTTCCTGAACCTGGGCCTTAGCATCCAGAAATCGGGGTGCTAAATGAGAGTCACCCCTGGTGGCAGGGTGGGGTCAGGAAGCCATATGTGAAGGGTTCAGCACTTCCTGAACAGCATCTTCTATAGCACAAAGTGAGGTTGGAACGGTTGCCTCTTGGAAGTTGCTAAGTAGTTCTCGTCCAAACGCTGCACAAGACACTCTGAAAACTAAGCACTGTGTGACCTCAGGACTTGGGAGGCTGAGGCAGGAGGATCAACCTGAGCTACGTAGTGAATTCAAGGACAGCCGGAACTACTCACTGAGACCTTGTCTAAAAATGATAAATAACCAGTGGCAACCCAGCCCAAGCAGGGTATGGACAGTGCTGGAGTGCCTCCTTCATCACGTTTTGTCTCAAATGTCTGCAGCCAGGATCTCCCTGGCATGGTCTAAGATCCCTGCCGAGGCCCAAGCACGGAGCCTGGGGCTGGGCACTGGCCTGGCCCAACGCTCCCCCAAAGGGAATTGTGGCTCCTCTGAGAGTCCCCAGTGAGAGTCCACACCTGCACCTGAGAGCGCTGGCACATGGTAGCCACCTGCCCCATGTTCCCAAAGCCTGAGACCCTCAGCGGTCCATCCCAACAACAGCCGCTTTAGGGCTTGTGCACAGCCTCCTCTAGTACGCGGGTTCAATCCCTGTCACTGCAAAATGAATAGGATAATAACAACAGAAGCTTTATCTCCCTGACAGACTGTAGACGGTCCATCCTGGAAGCTACCATTTGACAGCAACTACCTGGCTCATGCCCACCTCATCATAGGACGTGAGACCCGTACAGTAACCTTGGAGTCTCACGCCTTACCCTGTGCCTTTTTTTTTTTTTTTTTTTTTGACAGGGTCTTGCTTTGTAGGCCTGGCTGGCTTTGGAGTTGCAGGGATCCTCCTGCCTCAGCCTCCCCAGTGCTGGACTTGCAGGCACGCACCACCATGCCTAGCTCTGGCCCCATTCTCTTAAGGAACTCTGCACCCAGGCGTCCCTGTGTCCCTCTCCACCTCCCTCTTGCCTCATTGCCTGCACTGCTGCCTGACCGGTCCTTGAGCGCCCGGGCCGCGGTCATCCTTCAGGTTTTCTCCCGGTGCAGCACTCTGGCGGGTGAAAGTGGAGCCTTAAGGGCCTAGGACTTTATTCACTCGTTCGGTCTGCACGCCAAGAAAACTTGGGAACATAGCAAGTGGCAGCTTCCAGAGGCCCCGGGCCGCCGCCGCTCCAACCGCGAGGGCAGAAGCAGGCGCGGGCGAGGACCTGCTGCTTTTCCTGTTCTGAGAGAAAAGGAAGCGAAGCGGGAAGCGGCGCGTGCGGGCTGTGGCTGCGGCCGCCCTGCGCGCCCCGCCTCCGAGGCCTCACTAGCGCGCTGAGTCCTCGCCGAGCGGCCGCGCCGGCCGGGTAAGCGTACTGCGCCGTGGGGAAGAGGGAAGGCCTGGGGCTTAGGGGTCGCGCCGCGCCAGGGACGGCTCCTGCGCGCACAGCCTGTGCCCTCCGGCCCGGGCCGCTCGCACGTCCAGCGATACGGGCGGTGGACGCCCCGGGCTGGGTTAGGGGTCCAGGGCGCACGGGGGAGCCCACCGGGGGTGCTCACTCCGAGGGGCTCTGCAGGGGCTGGGGACGATGGGGTCCCGGCTGCGCTGTTGGGGCGGGGCGGCCTCGCGCGCACGGTTCCGGCGCCGTCGAGCCCTCATTCCCGTCCGCGCCGCCCCGCCCCGCGTGCCTGCCGAGCTGCTGCGCCCCGGCACTGCGCTCCGATAGCGGGGCGCGCGGTGGGTTGGGGGGGCTCCTGGGCCTTCCGCGCCTCGCCGTCCGCTGAGCGCCGTTTGCGGCCCGGGTGAGGGCGACATCAGCTACCAGATCTGCGGCTGGCCCGGGTTACAGCGGCGAAACCGCCCCCGGCTTTGCATTTCCGGACCTTAAAAAAATACTCTTGCCCGTAATTCAGCTTGAATGAGGCTTTTAGAACTTTTTTAGTTTCCTGTTTTTATTTAGGCTTACTCCTCCGTACCTCCATGCGATGGAGGAAAGGGGACCTGGGCCCACTTTTCCTGGGCTCTAGAATGAGAGCTCAGTGCAGCTGGCCATGCTGCAGGCCTGGGGGCGGTGGCTGGAGGGCAAGAGGACGGAGGGAGTCGGGAGTAGGGAGGATTGGGGAAGGCCTGGGTCCAGGAAGGACACAGCGCCTGTGTGGGCAGGTGCAACTAAGGACAGGAGCATATTTCCCCTTCCAGGATTCTCAGAGGCGACAGTTTCCTCCTCCAAAGGCATCTTGCAAGGGAAGGGCTATCCCTGGAGGAGGACAGCTGGACACCCGGGTGGCCAGGTGTTCTTGTCAATTGATGTGTACCATAGGAACCACCCCAGCCCATCCCCAAGGCTTGATCATTTCGCTTGTGTTTGCAGGGAGACTACCTAGTGAGGTTCTCTCCATTGTTTTTTCCATGAGGTCCAGGAAACTGAGAGTTAAATAATTCAAGATTTAGCCAGGTGTGGTGTAGCACACCTGTAATCCCAGCACTTGAGAGGCCGAGCCAGGCCGGATCTCCTTGAGTTGAAAGTCAGCCTGAGCTACATAGTAAGTTGAAGGCCACCCTGAACTACATACCGGAACGCTGTTTCAAAACATAATAAGTAAGGCTCATGCAATTTACAAGCAACTGATGGAGATCCTGGCAGAGTGCTGGAGTCCCCTGCGCCTTGCTCCGTGAACCTGGTCTTAACAGTTCTTTTGGTACAGGGTGGTGGAGACCTGGGGGTTCCTTCCCGAGGATCCCAGCGAAGGCGTCCCTGGTACTCCCGGTGTGAAGCCCACCAGATGCACAGGCACCGTAGGGACCAAGGTTCTTGCAATTTGTGAAGCTGCCGGCAGACAAGAGACAGAGAGAAGCTTTATTCTCGCCCAAGCAGAAAGTAACAGCGGCATAGGTTTCAGGCCTGCTAGTCAAAGATGTGCGGACCGCGGTGGTCTCACTGTGCCCCCTCTGTGGTTGCTTCTCTTTTGAGTGCCTTTGCCAATCCCTCCAAGTAATGAGACATGCCCGCTGGGTGTGGAGAGACAAGGCTTCCTGACCCCCCCCCCCCACCTGCTCCAGAGAGCACCACGCCAGGCCACCGAGCCCTGTCTCTGTCCCACTGTGTTCAGAAGCAGATTGCTGCCCCCCTGGCCCTGGTCGCTTCTGGATTGAGGCCAGCCCCAGAGTTAGCCCAGACCGTGCTGGTCTCTTCTCCAGGCTGCAGCCTGTCTCTTGCCAAACCGGGTTCAGCAACTGTTCCCTGAGGCTGCACAGCGGCCCAGCACGCGGCAGGCAGCAAGGCAGGCAGGCGCCAGGCAGGCAGAAATGCAGCACAGCCTCCTCCGACCCCATGAGCTCCCTGCTGGCGATGCGAGGGGGCAGGGGCCAGTTCCTGCTTCATTTTGTTTTTCTTCAAATACACAGTTAAAGGGAGAAGTGAATGTGCAAACTTCCGAGGCACTTCCCCTTAGGCTGGTTTATTTTCTCAAAACCACTCTGTATAGAGTGCAGTTCCCTCTCTCCCTCCCTCCCCGGGCAGCTGCTTCTCTGGATCTCAAGCTGGGGCTCAGAGACCAACAAGTATTTCCATAACTGGGACGTTGGACACCTGTCGGCCAGGGGGTCACCTGCATGTCTCCCAACAGGGCTGACAGGAGGGCAGGTGCTCCCAGAGGACGGACCAGAGAGTGGCCTTTGGTCCCTGCTGGAGTCCAGCCTCCAGCCTGAGTGGCAGCCACAGCATCCTCGATGGCCAGGAGAGGACGACCATCCTGTAACAGGGCCTCATGTGAGCGAAGGCTGCCAACTGCCAGCCCTCCCCATGCAGTTCAGCAAGCCCTGAAGTGAATGGTCATGAATGTATTGAGCGGAAATCCCCTGTAATCATATCAGAAATGCTGGCAGTTTCAAGGTAGAAAAAAAGCCCAACCTGGAACCTCCCTCCTTGTTCTTCGCAGCCAAACACTGGCTTTCTTGGAGTACACCAGAACGTGTCCCCTCTCTTTCCCCAAGGGCCGGGCTGAAAGCTCTGCTCTGGCTGCCCACTGCTGCAGACCGGGAGCACCCCCGACCCAGGTGACAGTGGGAGCCCAGGTGAGGCTCAGGTGCCCGGAAGTGGATGCTTTCCTGGCTACCTGTGGGCTGGGCAGGCCAGCCACTGTGGGGGGGGGGGGGAGAGCTAGGGTGTTGTAGCTCAAAAATGGCCTTCAGGGAGGGACTGCTTCACTCGCCCTGGGGGAAGGTGTGTCCCTTAGAAATCTGAGCAGGTGGTGTGCAGCTGGGGAGGACAGGTGGCCACAGAAAGGCGGCCTGCTGGGGACCGTGGGTCCTGGAGTGATGAGGGGTAGCGTCCTGCAGCTGCTATGATAAACAGCCACATGTTTTAAGGCTTAAAATATAGAAGTGTGCTTGCGGTGGTCCTAGAGGCCTGAAGTTGGCTATTATTTAGGTGCCCGCAGGCCTTGCTTCCTCTGGAGGCTTTTGGGGGGACCCTCCCTGCCTCTTCCAGATTTTGGGGCTCCAGGTGGTCCTTGGCCTGTGGCTGCTCTTATTTTCACATAGCCTATGTCTGCTTTCTTTTTCTTTTCCTCCTCCCTGTCTCTTTCTCTCTCTGTCTCAGTCTCTCTCTGTGTCTCTGTCTCTGTCTCTCTCTCACTAGGGATAGTACCCAGGGCCTCTGCACTAAGCTACATCCCCACCCTTATTTTTCGTGTTTCATTTTGAGATAGCATTTCTAACTTGCCTAAACTCGTACTTGAGATCCTCTTGCCTCAGCTTGCCAGAGTGTTGGAATTATAGATGTGGACCTCCACACCTTCTTATCTCTTCCAAGGACATTTGTTCTCAGCTTTAGAGTCCACTCAGATAATCCTGGGGGAAAATCATGAAATCTTCTGAAGACCCTGGACTTCATTACATTGACAAAGACTCCTTTTCCATGTAATTATTTTTCCAACCAATGCACAGGCTCAGGGTTAACATGAGTTTGTATCTCTTGGGGGCTGCAGACAGGAAGTATGTGTCTTTCTTTCTTTCCTTCTTTCTGTCTTTCTTGTTTTTTTGAAAAAGGTCTCAGTCTGTAGTTCTGCAAGCTGAGCTCAAATTCCTGGTGATTCTCCTGCCTCAGCTTCCCATGCCTGGGATTACAGGTGTGAGCCACCATGCCTAAGTGGAGGGATGTCTGTGTTTTCTGAGGAAGGAATTGAGTGCTTCCCCTTCCCCTGGTCACGTTAGGCCTGGATTTCAGAGTCCTCGGGCCCTGCTGAGCCCCTGTCTTGAGCCCCCTTTGCTTGCCTTTCCATGAGCTGCAGCTCTGCTCAGTGTGGCCCCCATGTTCCTGGGGCCCTGGGGTCTCTCAGGCCTCACCAGGGTAGTAAGGACAGGGCTCCACGTGGTTGCATTACCCAGGATGTAGATGCCCCTATGGGCCAGAAGCCTTCAAGGGCTGATGGTGCAGTGTCGAAACTAAAAGATGGGAATGGGGGATACAGGAGATGAGGGGGCGGGGGCTCCGGGCCTTTCTGGGAGTGCCAGATCCCACCCGCTTCCAACTAGAGGGGACCTTGCCCTTCCCCTTTGTGACACTGGGAGAAGAGTTTGTCACAAACGGGGAAGCCGGGGAAACCAAATCAGACCCTTCTGGACACTGTAGGAAGGCACATGTTGAGGAGGGGCCGGCGGGGCAGCGGTCACCAGGACACTGCGCAGCCCAGCAGAGCTAGAATCAGATCAGAGCTAGAATCAGCCTCACTGTGTGGCCCAGGCTGGCCTCAAACTCATGATCCTCCTGCCTCAGCCTCCCGAGTAGCTGGCATTACAGGTGTGTGCCACCACACTTTGCTCAGCTGTGACCATTTTGAGTACAATTCCATGCCATTCAACAGATTTGAACTGTTGTCCCCGTCACCAACATCCATCCCCAGAGTTTTTGTCCATCTTGCAAAATGAAAGTTTTACCAGGAAACATGAATTCTTCATGCCCTACACCCCCTGCTGCCTCACACACCTCCATTCTGTCTTTATTTTGACAACTCTAGGTAACTCTGAGAAATGGAATTCTACAGTGTGGGTCCTTCTATGACTGGCTGATTAATTTATTATTTTTCTAATTTGGGAGAGTCTTGTTGTTTTTTTAAAAATTGACCCAAGGCCTCACTATATAATTCAGGCGGGTCTTCAGCTCACCATGTAGCCCAGGCAGCTGTAAACTCACCGTGTTATCCTCCCTCAGCCTCCCGAGTGCTGGGATTAGATATGTGCCCACAATACCCAACTTCACGGCTGATCTAAATTAGCACTGTGTCCTCAAGCAGTGTCAGAGTTTCCGGTTCAGGGCTAAATGTGCTAGTGTGTGTACCTTGTAATAGGTATTGTGTGTTTCGGTTTCGCCGTCATCTGTCCGTGTCACTTGCATTGCTGCCATTTTGCTGTTTCATTTTACCCACACGTGTGTATTCTGAAACCCTGGGCCTCGTGCACACTGAGCATGTGGCAGGCCATGGAGCTACACCCGCGCCCCTTGGGCTGTGCTGGATAACCTGGCCCGAGTCTGGGGATACCCGCTCCCCTTTGCTGCGTCTGTGCCCAGAGGTGTCGCCAGGTCATACAGCTGTGCTTCTTTGGAGTTTTTGAGGAACTAGGCATGGATGCCTATGGTTTGCCTTGTTGCATTGAACACTGGCTTTGAGTAGCTTGCTTCCTAAACTAACCACTCTTCTTCAGGAGCAAAACGTGCCTACGCAGGCGTGGCATAATTTTCTCAAGCATTCTCCATTTTTTTTCTCAATCCTGGGGCTCGATCTCAGAAACTTGCACTTGCCAGGCAGTCTGAGCTACATCCCCAGCCCTTGAATGAATTTCTTTTATCACTAGTGAGATCAGTTTTTTGTTGATAGTGGTTTTTTTGCTTTGTTTTTTTTGCTATGCAGGTCAGGCTGGCCTTGAACTGATAGAGATCCTCCTGCCTCAGCCTCCAGGGTACAGGGATTGCAGGCATGCACCATTATGGCCGGCTAGTTTGGACAGTTTCTTCCTGGTTGTTAGCTATGTGGATAGCACAAGATTTGCTGTGATGTAATCAGAGGGGATATCTGGATTCAGACACTAAGTCCGCTTCTCCGCTGGCTGACCTCGACAAGGTGCACAGTCCCTGTGGGTCTTCACTACCACATGTGCAAAATGAAGCTGATGGGACCAATTCCTAGGTTTGTCTTACGGATTAAATGAGATAAATTAGACAATGAACATCACTTTACACCCAAGTCAATGCTCAGGAAGTACTAGCTGCTTTTGTTACCACTGTTTTAATGGGAGTTAACGAGCCTGTCACACATTGCATCCCACAGATGTGAAGGGGCTGGGCTGGCCCTGGGGGATCCCAGAAGCAGATAAACAATTTCTTGGGGACTCCAGGTCCCCTGTGACCTGCAGCCACGTAGAGCAGGGAGATCAGAGCCCCCACAGGGCTTCCAGGCTACAGCCTTAGGGCTGCTATGCTGTACACACCCATGGGATCCCTCGTGAACTATAGGAAAGTGAGGCACCCCAGCAAACGGCCAGGGGCTTTCGCACCACCTTGGGCTAGGTCCGCTGTAGAGGCCACACAGAAGAAAATGACATCACTTTCATCTCTGGAGGCCCCAGGCAGGCGCCTGAAGAGCCAAGGCCACGTGCCAGGCTGCGCTTTGTGCCTGGCTTTTCCTGGGTCAGGAAGGGTGCCGTTAACACTGGGACCTTCATTGTAGATAAACTTCTTCATGAGAGACTGCTTCTAGGGAAAAAACACCAAAACCCCCAGCTTTTTCCCTTACCTGAGCATCTCAAAAAAAAACTCCATTAAGATGTTTCCGGGGTTCAAAGGCCATGCTTCCTGCTTGATGATTCGTGATCAGGACCCAAATCCCCAGGGGGAGGCTTTCTCCTTATTGTGCATGTGACACGTATTTGAATAGACAGAGCTTCCGCTGTCATTTGGAAACTGGTGGTGAAATGGGCTCTATTTTTACATGAAGCGTAGCACATCTGATGACTTCCTGTGTCCAGCGCTGATGCGTGTGGAGAAAGTGAATGGAAAGGTAGCTGTATGTCAGTGTCAACTGGAGGAGCTTTTGTTTCTGTTTTGTTTTGTTGAGATTGGGTCTCATTATGTAGTCCAGGCTGGCCATGAACTCACTGTGTAGCCTAGGTTGGCCATGAATTTGGAGCAATCCTCCTGCCTCAGCCTCCTGAGCACTGGAATGACAGATGTGCACCACCGTGCCTGGTGGGAAGAGTTTTTAGCATTAGACAGTTGGTTCTTATCATGGCTTTGACACTTAACACATATGTGACCTTAGTGATATGTTTAAACTACAGGTTTTCTGAAAATTGGGATCATAACGAGTTAACGAGCCTGTCACACATTGCATCCCACAGATGTGAAGCAGAAGTAATGAAAAATCTGATCCTGGTCACTTCAAAAGTTGAGATTTTGCCATTGGCCGTTGCAAAGAGTGGATCTTTGCAGCACACTGGGTGGGAAGGAATAACTTTTACATGAGAGGTATCTCTATCATAAGTGATTAAAGGTCATTTTCTTTTTTTTTTTTTTTTTAGGTTTTTTGAGACAGGGTCTCGCTTTGTGGTTTAGGCTGGCCCTGAGCTCAGCCTCCAACTCACATCACAATCCTCCTGCCTCTGCCTCCCAAGTGCTGGGATTACAGGCGTGAGCCACCACGCCCGGCACTGTGATATGTGGTACTGGTTGCTGCTGGGTGTGGGTCTCCACGCCCAGTATTGTTATGTGGCTACCGGGGAATCGAACCCAGGCCCTTGCGCTTGCAAGACAGGCGCCGGAACCACAGAGCTAACTCCCCGGCCCCATGATTAAAGGTCATATGGGGTGGTTCTTTCCAGTGCTGTAACAAAATACCTGAGATAATCAACTCTGGAAAAGGAATGGTCTTTGGCCCACAATTTTGGAGTTTTCAGGTTGTGTGGCCACTTGCAGGAATGCACTGGTTGCAGGCTGCTCACCTCACATTGGCCAGAGGAGTGCCATCTCCTTCCAGGCCACACTCTCTGTCACTTAAGACCGCCCACTCATCCCCACCCCTTAAAGGAGCCACCACCTTCCAACAGCACCAAGCTGAAGACCAAGCTATAACACACGGCCCCTTGGGGGACCTTCCTGGTGTGAGCACTAGCATGTCGGGAGGGTTATGTACTCATTAGCTTATTTGAGCCTCCTATAAATGATGCTTACTCGATGTACAATGCACAGAACTTTGGTTTGTAGTTTTCCAAGCTTTCCCAACTCTTGCAGGTAGGAAACAGGTCTGGATATCAGTCAGGCTAGGAGTGATCCTGTCCGGGCCGTTTCCTTCCCCCTGAAAGACAGGGCCACAAACAGCTGCCAAGCACCCCTAGCCCGTGGTGAGCTGACCTCCACCACCACAGGGACTCTGGGGGGGGGCCCTGTCACTGGGAACTGCACCCCTGCACCCACTGCCTCGGAAGCGGCCACCCACAGAGCCCTCATGCTGGGAGGTGGCCTGGCAGCCCAGTGACCTTGACTACAGAGACTTTCTTTCCTCCCCAGTTCCCAGCCTGCTCTAGCAGGGGAGATGGGATGTGCTATCTGGTCCCTGCCTCCCAGCCTGGCCATGACCTTGCTTTGAAGCTCCAAGCTCTATTTTTAATGCTAACTTCATTTTACATTTGATTCCACAATACGTGTATGTTTATTTTACTCAAAAGAATATTTTCCCCTAACTTTTGAGTCACATAGATGCTCTGGGAAAATGTTTATGTTTTCCTGTGACTTCCTCTTCTCCCAACCTTGGTCTGAGAAAATAGTATGACAAATGATTAGATAGGATTGCGATGAGAAATGAAAAGTTGTACTAAGATTGTGTGCGTGCGTGTGTGTGTGTGTGTGTGTGTGTGGCACAGGGATTGAACCTAGGGTCTTTACACTAAGCAACTTCCCCAAGCCTTTTTTATTTTGAGACTTTCTCATTAAGCGTCTAAATTGTCCAAGGCTAAATTTAAACTTGTAATCCTCCTGCTTCAGCCTTTCAGAGTGCACCACCATGCTTAGGTAAAAACTTTTTTTAAAGCTGTTTTGTCCTAAATGACTTATTGTTTTAGACTTTGGCTTTAGGTGGAGAAATTTTTTTTCTTTTATTTTGAGATGGGGGTCTCGCTTTGTAGTTCAGGCTGGCCCAGAGCTCAGCCTCAAACTCACATCACAGCAACCCTCCTGCTTCTGCCTCCTGAGTGCTGGGATTTACAGGTGTGAGCCACCATGCCCAGCACTGTGGTATGTGGTACTGGTTGCTGCTGGGTGTGAGTCTCCATGCCCAGTACTGTATGTGGTTAACCAGGGTATTGAACCTGGGCCCTTGCGCTTGCAAGACAGTTGCTGGAACCACTGAGCTAAATCCCCGACCCTAGGTAGAGTATTATTACACGGCTATAACTCAAATCTAAACATTTTATTTTAGCTTAAAGCACATCTGCATATGATGGTTCACCAATCTTAACAAAAGACCAAGGGCTTTCATTCAAGGGGGTAGGAAGGTCCGGCTACTGCACACGATACCTGCAGTGTGTGCCCTGCCTACAGCTTATAACTCTCACCGATCCTGTACAGTTATTTCTCCCAGCCTCCTAATCTCCTATTGTGGAATCTCCTAATTCCACAGAAAGTTTTAGTGACTTCCTTGAGTTTCTAAAACATTCAGTTTTAGAGGAGGGCACGAAGGTGCACACCTATCATCTTAGTACTAGGGAGGCCGAGGCAGGAGGATCATAAGTTCAAGGCCAGCCTGGGCTACATAGCAAAGCCCTATCAAAATCAAAAACCAAATGGGCAGGGATGTAGCTCAGAGGCACCTGGCTTGCCTAGCAAGCACAAGGTCCTGAGTTCAATCTCTGGTACCACAGAAACAAATACCCGGAAAGAATAAGAAACCACTCAGCTTCTTTCCAAACCCACGTTGCGCCCACTGTGCCCAGGCCACACCCACTAAGGACACTAGTCGGCATGTGGCATCAGGTTAGAACCGTACAGGGACCCTTGATGGTGCATGGAGACCTGAGGGGACCTGATGTCCTGGCACTCAGCAGGCAGCCCAGTGGCCCAAGTGGCAGCAGGCTGGGCCAGGGGATTGGAGGGGAGACCTGGGACCCTTGAGTGAGCAGGTGACCCTGTCCAGTCCATCCCTTCGCCTTGTCCCAGGAGAAGCTATGTGGCCCAGACTCGAGGGCAAGTCTCCAGAGTCTGCCAAGGTTTGAGTCTTGCCTTCCCATCCAATTCTGCACAGGTTTTGTTTTGTTTTGTTTTGTTTTTCACCACCTTGGACTTCATTCTTTTTCTTTCCTTCTTATTTATTTATTTGAGACAGAATCCTGCTATAGTCCAGACTGGCCTTGGACTCTCAGCAATCCTCCTGCCTCAGCCTCCCCAGAGCTGGGATTGCCAGCATCCAGCAGGTGCTTCCCTCATTCTGGTGGGAGACGGTCTGGATGAGTCCATGAGAAAATGGCATCAGGTCCAGGAATGAGGGTGCCCGCCGTGAGCCCGAGGACTGTCCTGCTCGATGAGGGAGAGCTTCTGGTGCTAGAGCAGAAATGGACCAGAAATGTTCTAGGGGTGGGAGGAGCAGGGGGTGCTACAGAGAACATGGACCCAGAGAGCAGATGGTGGGGCTGCTGGAGTCCTTCCCTGGCCCAGTGGAGACAAGGTTGGGTATAAGCTCGAGGTCTCGCGAGAAGACAAGGGCCCCAGAAGGTGGGCGGAGACGGCTTGAGTGGAGAGCTGGGCACAGTGGCCACCCAGAGGGCTGACACAAAGTGTGTGGAGTGGCCTGCAGGGAGTTGGCGTCTGGGGAAGGGGACCCATATCCACTGTCACCCTGAGAAAGTGAGTCTGTGTATGAGTTTAGGTTGATACTAAGAAGGAAAAGTGGAATTTGTAGTTTAAAAAGTATTAAGCTATTTGGGAAGTAGAGAATGGAGAATTTCGAATTTGGGGCCAGCCAGGGCAATTTGATGAGATTTGTGTCAGACAATAAATAAAATCAATAAAAATAAACTGCGATGCCCTGTGTCATAGTAGGGTAATTAGGTAACAATAACATACAGAGATGCTTTGCTTTGCTCTGGGGCTGGAGATGGAACCCTGGGCCTTAAGCACATGGAATGCTGGGGTACCCTGCACCACACTCACGGCCTCTGGGGAGTTCAGAAAACACTAGAAGGAAGGATCTTAAATGTTTTTGTCACTTAGAAATGCTGTTAAGGGCCAGGAATTTGGCTCAGTGGTTCCTGTGTCTGCCTGGCAATCACAGCATCCTAAATTCAATCCCCAGTACCACATGACACAGTATTTGTAATCCCAGCATTTGGGAGGCAGAGGCAGGAGGGCTGCCCTGAGTTTGAGGCTAGAGTAGGGTACATAGTGAGTCCAGGGCCTGCCTGAACTACAAAAGTGAAACCCTGTCTCCAAAAAAAAAGAAAGAAATGCTGTTGAGAAGAAATCTGTTTGCCGTGTCCCAGCGCTCACAGCGTATGCATGATGTGCTGGAACATCACATGGTCTACCACGAACATGCATAACTTCTATGGGTCAGTTTTTTAAAGCTGTAAACGGATTTGCCAGAGGTAGAAAAAACCCATTGTCTGCCGACCCTAGATAACCCAGTAGCTCTTAAACTTTGTCAGATTCTAAGTTCTTCTGCGAATGTGCTGAAAGTCATGAGTCTTCCTCCAGAAAGGGCTCCTCCAGGCACATTTTGCATGTAATTTGAAGGGGTTGCTGAGAAACCGCCCCCCCCCAGTCCATCCTGACACTGCTGGGCTTCATGAAAGAGCTATGTGCATGTGAATCTGGATCCGACCTCTGGCTTCTCTGTGGCAGCTTTGAGCCAGGTGTGGTGGCACACATGTAGTCTCAGCACTGGGGAGGTTGAGGCAGGAGTATCACTGAGCCTGAGGCCAGCCTGAACTATGTAGCAAGACCGGTCTCAAAATACCAAACTAGAAAAGAAAAGAAACACCAGAATCTGCAGCCCCTTCTATTGTCTTGACCACCTTGTAGAAGTTGTCCAGGTTAACTTCCTGCGCCTCCAGTCCGTTCTCAGATCCAGCCCTTTTTTAGAGGGTTTCATTAAAGACCAACTTCCTGTGTTGTTTCCCAGTACTGCACTCACTGTAAATCGGTTCATAACGTGGAACAGCCTGGTTTAGAGCTTCCTGACTTGGAGCTCCCTGTTTGGATATATGGGCAGGTGCGTCTGCAATGGCTGGATGGAAGTCAGGTCAGGGCCACGTACTGGCCACGCGTGAGCCCCAGGAGTCTGGTGATGGGGGAAGGGTTTAGCCAGCCAGCGCATGCGCACTGTGTGGCCCACGCCCCCGCGCCGTTCTAGGGCTTCCGTGAGGCAGACAAGGAAGACCTCCTTTTCCAGCATAATGAGCTTTATTGGTGGGCATCATTCTTAGTGTCATCAAAGCTGTGCTGTGGTCATCATAATCAGTTATAGAACATTTGTGTCGTTGCTGGAAGAATCCCCACGTCTTTCACAGTCACTCCTGTTTCTGCCCGGTCTGCAGCCCCGCCCACCCCAGCTGTCTGCCCATGTGTCCGTAGATGCCCATGCCGGACACAGAATCTTACCTCCTTTGTGGCTGGCTCGTTGCTCCCTCTTAGACCTTGGACTCTTTGCAGTTTCAGAGAACGTTTGCAGGGGCTTTTATTCCATCCAAGTTCAGAGGGAGCTGCAAAGTTCAGAGAGGTGCTGACCACACACGAGGAGCCAGGGGTCGAGCTGAAGGCTGAACTACCCGGACAGGGCTTCTTCGGGAGGCTGGGCGCCCTTCCCTGCGAGCACAGGGAGCGCATAGCTAAGGCCCCGCGGTCCCTCCTCCCCAGTCTTGAAGATGACATCTGGCTACTCTGCCGGGTCCTGCTATCACGGAGCTCAGGTGCCCTGGCAGAGTTCCCCTGGGAGCTGGAGTCGCTCAGGACCTTGCGCTTGCCAGTCAGGCACGGTGCCACCGAGCTACATGCCTGGCCTCATCCGTGGTTTCCTCTCTCATGTGTGGAACCTGGGTGAGGAGGCTGTGCCCCTGGGCTTGGGGCCTGTCAACCCGTTATCTCCACATGTCTGCTTGGGTGTCACTGTGGCATGGCAGCTCCGGGTCAGTAGGGCTTCTGCCCAGAGCCAAGAGCTGGCATGCCTGAGCCACACAGGCCAGCCTGGCTCTCATGACCTGTCTCTTCAGGGACTTAGCACACCTTGTGCAAGACCCCCTCCTCAGTCAACGTGGTTGGAGTCTACCTGAGTTTAGTGGGAGGAGTGATAAAGAATTTGTTGCAACATTTAAAAACCTCCATGATAAGCCAGCTTCAGGGATTCAGGTCTATAATTGCAGCTACTTGGGAGGCTGAGGCAGAAGGCCTGATTGAAGGGAGTAGGTCCTGGGGTCCTGACCTCGGGGGCCCTGTCTTGTCCCCAGCCATTTCCTCTTTTTCTGCTTCCTGGCTTTCCTCTGAGGTCCCCTGACAGCCTAGAGCCATGGGGCCAGGTGACCATGGACAGAAACCTCATAAACCGTGAGCCAGTCTTTCCTCCTCTGGGCCATTTTTCTCGTGGATTTACACACAGCGATTAAATACACAAGGTCGAAGGACCTTGTGCTGGAAGTGGGAGCCCAAGGTTCACAGACACAGGCACAGGGGCAGCCCGGGTGGGTGCTCCCCTCGAAGGACTCCTAGGGGCTCCCCTAGTGTGCTGCACTACTGACCCTTGCCTCTGCCAGCCCAGGTCAGCCATGTGTACCCGCGCCCCTTCCTGCCCTCAGGAACTGCCCGCATTCAGGTCCAACTCCAGAGCTGCGTTCCATTGTGTGTGCACAGGAAGGACTGCACAGAGCAAACCTAAGTGTCATTTTCTCTTGGCCATTTACTCCTGATTTTCTCTTTCCCGACCCCAGGTCCCAAACTCTTGGACCCACCAATAAAGGATAAGCTTTGGTCAAAGCCTGGGGAGAAAGATTATGATTTTAGTTGACTTTGCTTTTTAACTATTGTTAAGCCACTTTTTTTTTAACCAAGGGAGAATGAGAACTCAAAAATTAATGAAAATGTGTAAAGATGATAGATCCGCACATGTGACTAGGATCTTTCATCCTGTGCTCCAAGAATAGAAATACCAAGGGGATAGCCTGGCGTTTTGGCCCGAGCTTCCAGTCCAAGCTACCCAGGAGATCAAGGCAGGAAATGCTGGAGCCCAGAAGTCAAAGCCAGCATAGGTGACATAAGGAGATCCCATCTCAAAACCAAAATAACAACAACATTGGCCGGGGATTTAGCTCAGTGGTTCCAGTGCGTGCCTTGCAAGCACAAGGGCCTGGGTTTGATCCCGGTAACGACATACAACAATGCTGGACGTGGAGACTGATGCCCACCAGCCATCAGCATCACATACCACAGTGCTGTGCATGGTGGTTCACACATATAATCCCAGCACTCGGGAGGCAGAGGCAGGAGGATTGCTGTGAGTTCAAGGCTGAGCTTAGGGCCAGCCTGAACTACAAAATGTGACCCTGTCTCAACAACAACAACAAAAATCCCCCAAAAAACAACAAGAAATGAACCAGCAACAATAAAACCCCCCAGAACCAGAACAAAACAAAATCAAGGGAACATGAGGAGTAGATTATGCAAATAACTGAGGCTTCTTTTCCCCTTTGAGCAGATGATTTTGCAAAGCCCTCCTTTTCTACAAATATTTCTCAGTTAACCCATCTATTTAATAACTGTTTCAATTTATGACCCACTGCTCTGATTTAGGACCTGTCACTTTTTGTACAGTTCTATACATCTTTTAAGAGCTTCAGTGTCTCTTTTCGTATTGTACACCTTGTTCATACAGTATCGTTCTATACAATACAGTCAATATGGTTGTATATGCTGTTATACATTATAGTACTATATGTGAGAGTGATACAGATAAAAGCAAAGTTATCACAGGACGTGGTGGCACACCCCTGTCATCCCCCACACTGGGAAGGCTGAGGCAGGAGGATCACTATAAGTATGAGGCCACCCTGGGCTACATAGTGATTTCAAGGCCAGCCTGCCTTACAAAGCAGGGCTCTGTCTCAAAAAAAAAAGGCGGGGGAGTCATGAGGTTAGAGCTTCCTTTTCTATGTTCTGAATATTGTAATGTGGTACTATGTGCACCTCCTCATTTATCATTTAGGGACCAATTCATTTAACAACCTTGTAACAGGAACAG